>SZWC01030050.1:0-24484 GCA_023375785.1 Penium margaritaceum | reverse complement strand
ACTGTGGCATCATGCGTACGCCTCTTGCGTGTACTAATTGCATAGTGGTGCTAAAACTAGTGACAGCGAGACCCACCACCTTTGTGGGAGCTGTGTCATCATGTGTCTGCCTCCTGCTTACTCCGCTTGCATAATGGTGTTAAACGTAGTGACAGCGAGACCCACCAAGTTGTGGGAGCTGTGTCTTCATGTGTGCGCCTCATGCTTACTCTGCTTGCATAGTCGTGTTAAATATTGTAGTTTAGTACAGCGAGACCCGTCTTTGAGATGGGAGCTGTTGAATATGTTTTTAGGAAAAAAGAGCGATTTGGGTCAAACCCGACCGCAAGCGGATGGGCGAGGTGGCTGTCCACTTACGTGAGCCACCTCGCCCATGTATACTCCGCTGTTTGCCATTGTCACTTACTTGTCTTTTCTAAACTTACAACTTCCGCCTCTCGCCTCTACCCTAGCGACATCCTGTTTCAACAAAGTTAACATCTTATGAGTTATCTTCTTGAAATTTTTGTTGATCTTTATGTACTAAGGTTTTCTTTACCCATGACCTCATACATCTCCATACACAAATGGATCGAAATTTGACTTTTGTTTTGGGAAAAAAACCTTCTAAGGAAGAAAAATGTCTCCCATTTCTATTTTCAATAAAAAATACTTATCAAATCTTTCATTTGGGTTCAATAATTGAAATATAAAATGTATCATTTCAAGTATATACGGTTTGACTATTTTCAGCAAGTTTAATTCTCTTTGTCTTCAATGGTCTTACAGGAAAAAGAGATGAATAAGAGTTTGAATGATCATGGTTTCTTATGCATGGATATTTAATGCTATGATTGGAATGTAAAAAGGGAATCTGTAAAGATTATTTCAACTTATAAGAGCTTTCTTTAAGTGAAAAGCATTATTGAAACCATCAATATTTTCATGGAATGAAATAAAGATTATTCATGGTCTTTGTTTCATTTTATTTCTTGCTCAAGATAACTAAAGATCATGTCCTAAATGATGTTTTTTACGCAACAAACAACTGTATTCCACAGACTTGTATTGTGATTTTGTTTGTGTTTGAAATATCATTATAACACATGTAACACCTAACATTATTCAAAAAATACTTCATTGGTTATTGAACATCTAATCGTTTTTGGTGGAAACTAATTCTTGTATACCATCAATGAAAACACGTATACAGTGTTTGTAGACGAGGGCCACCACTCGTAAATACGTTTTTTGACTAGAAAGATAGGAAAAATGAGTTACAAGTCCAATCACCTAGCCCAGTGTAAAATAGAAACCTATAACTAACAAAGATTTTCTCCCTAAAATAATGCACAAGTTGAATACATTGTTCCACCTATTCAATCCACTTTGAACATTGGATCAGTGCATATAGCTTATTGTAGCGCTAGATCCCATCTCAAACAACACTTTTTCCTTACCACACCTTCAACACTAGATTTTTACATTTGATATGATGCAAATATCAATAAACCTTACCAAGATATTATTCAAAATCACAAACAAAAGTTACAAATTGAAATAAAACAAGTTTTCTTTTGATTTTGAATCAAACAAATTTGTACCGTTGGTGAGCGGTGATCGATGACCACCTCCTTACTTTTGGAAGGTGAGAAATCCAACCTAGCCCTCTTCCTACATTCCTCTCCATTTATTGTGAACCATCAAAACTAGTACCCTATAAAAGAAAGTGCCATATTCATCTTCAAATACTCAAAATTAACCGTTGTTAATATAAATCAATCGTTTAAATCACTGGATAAGCATGAACGAGCACTTTGACCAAAGCTGTAACCTCCTAGTCAGTAGAATAAGGGAGTGTTGAATTATTTAGACATGGCGCAAGGGATAAGACCCTTGCTTGTCATATGTAAGGGTGGTCAGCAACATAGCCTGTGTCATACCAAGGCAAGGATTGGGAACTCCTTAATGAAAACTAATTTCATAGAAAGTACGTGTGTGATACATTGAAAAGCTAAGCATTATACTCTAGAATAGCTCAACGCTACTAGTGTTGCATAATAAAGGAAGAAGATCGATTACTCCTCCTACAATAATGGTTAAGTACTCCTTCATCAATCCGAAAGACTTGTCGTTAAATCTATTCTTACTTTAAGCACCACCTCTGCTTTGATACCATGTCAGAATGTGTATGGTGAAATTGATTTGGTTTGTGGTAGCAAGATTCACATTCCTTGCTGCGTCTCCAAGGATCTTAATGCTTGATAAGAAATCATGTACTGTCTTGATCCTATGAAAACAAGGGAGCACACATGATGAATGAATCTCGTGAGTGATTGTACTATGTACAAATTCAAGCATCAGTCTTAGTACAGCTGTATACAAAACATTGAGCTGTTTGGCATCCCAAAAGAGACAATCCTTGCTAGGCCTTCAAGGCTACAAGTCCAAGGAATCTTGGCACAACCACCGTTTTCAATGTAGTCATGCAACAGGGTAGTCAAGCGTCCTCAGTCGAGGCCATCGCAAAAGTTCTAGTCTTATAAGGGTCTTTAGAGCAAACTCCAGTGCATCTCTAACTTAAGCACTCTAGTAGGAAATCAAATAACCAAGGTGACGATAATGAAAGAGTTGCTGAAGTATGAAGCTCTTGAAGTACTAAGGCTGTTGTGTCTGAACAAGCTGTTTTAGAGGTGTGCCAGGACGGCCACCTTTGATACATGTGGCCCTGACATGATGACCGCCTTTGAGGAGAAGCTTCGTCATTTCTAGTGGTAGTATTCACCTCTTGTCTTTGTATCTACGAAGCTTCCTTATAGAGAAATCTTCCTCCAAGCTTGAGTGCATGGAGGTCAGGCACGAATAGGTAATCCTCCCTTTCATACTTGTGCAACACTGTGCACTTTTAATCTCCCCATCTCCCTAGGATTGGATGAAGGGCATGAACTATCACATGGACATGCCTACACACTATGTAAAATCCATGCCCTTTACACCCCAAGGGCCTGGATGCCGGGAAAATATGTGGCGTTTGATGAGGAAATTTCCAAGCAACTTTGGATTCGATAATACCATTGTAAAATCTGTCATGTTTCATATAGTTTATCAGTTACTTCACCAAAGTCACCATTATGGGGCATAAAACTAGCAAAATAATTCCAAAAACACAATGCAAAGATAGTTTTAAGCATATTGTCATAGTGGATAGTCATCAAGCCATAACTTGGAAAGGTGAAAGGGGGTCAGGTGATTAAAACAAAGTATTTTTTATGGCCAAAAAGACCCATAAACCTTCATGTCTATTTTAAAAACCACAGGGGGAAAATTCTATATGTATTCAATATGCACTTTCATTTAGCTATAAAAAGACAAGATTTGGCCTTACTGGCACAAGATGAGCTCACCTCTTCTAAACAAAAAATTTCTTGAATTATCCTAAGAACGTGAGTAAATTGTTTGTAACCTTAAAGCACAAGACCCAATTGTTTTCCAAAAACTCTTGTGGGAAACATTTTTACAATATGTGAATTGGATGATGCCCTTGACAAAGATCAATGCAAAAAAGGGGTTTCACCCTTTGGATTTTTTCAAACAAGCATTCGGTCGACAAGAATGACACAATTTTATTCATCATCAGCTTCTTCACGATCTATTAGTCAATAAACATGTCAAAACCACCATCGTAGTGCTTAAAAGATGTATGAAATCATCTAAATTCATTAAGGACCCGTTTATCCTTCATATACCTTCCCAGCCGACTAACAAAATGAATTTTGATAATCATGTAGTATAATAACAAATAATGAGAAAGCATGCATTGTGAAAAAGGGTCATTCAAAGTTGATGTAAAAAGGGAATAATATGCATGTAATTGATACAAACGTATTGATGCATTATGTGGGACCAATTGCAAAACCACTCTCTTATCCTTATCTTTAAGACAACTAAAAGTCATGTGAACTAAGGTTAACATATATTATTATCAATTACACATTGCATAATTTATAGAGGAAATGATCTTGAGTTTGGGTTTTTCTCCAGTTATTCATATCAAGATGGACAATGTTTGAAACATCCTTATAATGTTTCCCCTGTTAAATAAACTGATGACACCTTGTGTTGCCCCTTGCTGTTAACAAAGTACGTAAATAATACTTAAAACTATTAAAAGGGTAAATGAATGAGTAAATATGTATCATTATTCTTTGTCGTCTGTAGAGGTTAGGTCTTTTGTGATACTCATAGATGATTTATGAGCATTGCTACACATTGTTGCAACATTTCATGGAGTAAGATAACTCATCCAAGGCACATGATCAACTAACTATTTAAGTTCATTCCTTCATGAAATCATTTTCCATAACATTAAAAGATACATGATGCCTTCACGGTAAAATGAAAATGCAACTACCAAAACTTGTTTTGTATGTATTCATATACAATATTTTCTCATGTAGTTAGGTAGTTTAAACACATCCAAACAGATGTTTCATCCCATGTTTCAAGATGATAATAGTCACTTCCTTCTATAACAAATTATGTTACTTCTAGGATGATAACATTCTATTCCATTATCATTGTCAAATGATGTCAAAATGGGCAATTCAAAAAGTGTATTTATCCACTTAACAGCATCTTTGTTCCATAGCTCTTCTATCATTGTAAGTTGCATGATAACTAGTTTTTTGTGATATTCAAAACTTATGTGATGTATTCCTTATCCTCCTTTCTCATAAGCATTCTTGAAACCGGTCCCTAGACCTACAATTGTCACCATGGAAGAAACCAATGCATGTAGTAACATTACAACAAAAGCACCCCATAAATGAGATATGAATCTTGCTCCCTTCAATTCAGAATAAACAATTTTGAGCCAAGGGAGGCCTAATTATTAACTCCAATCTATTCCAAATGAAAGGATTGGCTCATAAATTCATCCATGAACCCATTGACATCATGGATCCATATTCATCATGTAGCAACTTCAAGATGTATATTGTGAATATGGTCTTCTGTGAGCACGTAAGAAATTGTTAAGTTGCTCATGTAGAAATTCTTAATGAACTTACATACTGACATGGTGAAAATTTGATTCACAGTTAAATTTAATTCTCCTTGTTAAACTACATTTGTTTTCCTTACATGACGTGTTTCATGATGTATGTGCAATTATCTTTGCCCGAAAGTCCAACAATGAACTTATGAAAGGCCATAACAATGTATTTCTCACTTCAATCCACAAGACTCGCGAGACATCATGATATGTCCAATAATGTAGAATGATTCACATAAAGAGCAATAAAATTGCAAGATACACAAGAGGAAAGCACTTTAAAGGTTTACATGATTGTTTCAGAACATTGTGTTGTATTGTGAATGCATCTCAAGCATCCTCAATCTTGGTATTCACACCATTCTATTCCGATTCTTGGTGTACATGAATTCAAAGGTAGGTTTCATCATTAAACTGGCTAAATGCATTGGTGGATTTACATTATGGAGTCATACACACAAAGTTATGTGCCTCTATACGTAGTATTTCATAAACAAATCTTTTGTAATCTCAAATGTAAACCACGGGACATGAACCACTGTAAAAACTTTTAGATGGAAACAAATTTTATCGTAATTATATGAACACGATTGGCTTTTAGTTATATTTACCTAAATTGTCATCTTTCTTATCATATGAAGCCCTAAAAAATCTTGCACTCCTGCATTGTAACCCTATATTGTCTTTTTCTCATCAATCAGTGAATGGTAATTGATTCTTTCAAGCCATTACTTCATTGGCCTTTTCTTGCATTCATAAGTAGAATTTGCAAGGTGATTATGTTTTGCATGCATTTTCATATGTTTTGACCTATTTCCTTCTCCAACCAAAGGAAGTTCCATAGAAAGTTATAATTGTAGAAGTCTTGTAGAAAAGCATAACTCCCTTTTCATGCATTTTGCCCCTTCAGATACATTCATATTTGAAGTAGTGAAACGCAATTGATGCACATTGATAAGTTATGGGAAGCTTTTAGGACAAATGGAATGCAAATCATGCTCGACAAACCAATCATTGGCATTCATTTAAATATTGAGAAGGATATTCTTATTATATGGTTCAAAAATTCCTTAAAACCTGACAGATTATATAATATCAGATAATGAAACCTTTTCATTTGATTGCGCTTGACATATGGAAAAAAAAGACAACTATTTTCTCCATCATTTGATGCATTCTTTGTATATTAGATTGCAAAAAATACAAACAACCATCAAATAAGATTCCCACTACTATGCCACTTTCATCTCTTTCCTTAAACGTGTTAAATAATTTATATTCTCATAACAAATTAAGTTTTAATGTGGTACCACTCTACATGTTTTTTCTAGTTGGTCATGTTTTAATTTCAAGGGTACAAGTGGAGTTTTTGTTCGGAAAAAGGGCATGGTGAAGAGAATTATGTTTGTTGGAATTCCAAATTGTTTATGTAATGTTTTCATTTTTATGCTATACTGAAGTTTTTGTCTTTGATGATATCTATTGTATTTTTTTATTGTATATACTCCATATCCAATGAAAAGGTAATATTCATGCATGTTATTGCATTGTGGTTGGTTTTATGCATTTCAATTACGTGTGAAAATCATTTGTAACGGAATCAGGATTTATTAAAAAAACTCGTGCATAAATAGAAAACCGAATGAAACTAGGCTCTTAGATGTGGAACAATAGAAAAGTATGACAATAATGTAATGTTCTTTAATTTTTGAAAGTTGATAAAGTGAAGTATCAATCTACAATCTCTTTTTTATGGCTGAATAAGTAGGTATATGGTTGTCTATTAAATGCTTCAAACGTTTGTACTTCATAATTCATTATATTTCTATTATTACTTTTTAATATTCAAGGATGCGAAACATTTAACAATTACGACACAAAACTGGGTTGGAGGTTGTGAGGTCGCAATGAAATTCCAAGATAAAGGGGCATTTGACATGAGGACAAATCATTATCTCGTGGTATTCACTAATCTCATTGTGCATAGTTCTCTTTCTCGTGTTTGACAAATATGTTTTTATCATATGACGTATCTTCTAATTTGTTGCACAACGATGCAAATGCTGATTTGGAACCTTAGTTTCATTGTTTTTGGGAGATTCATTTGGTGTGCTTTTTTAACACGTGGATGCTACCATGAAGAGGTTTCTTTATACAAAAGAATCAGAATGGCCTTAAACATTGCTTGTAGATGGAGAAAAACGAGATAGGAATACAATTGACATAATCAAAGAATGGTTGTTATTGATTCAATCACCCTGTTAGCCTCGGCGGCAAATTATTTCTTGCCAACGACATCAAATGGATCGCATCACATAAGTTGTTTCAAGATTTATCAAGTAGCTTGTAGGAGTAAGGTCCACTGTTTAGTCATTTCTACCTTTGTGTGCGCCAAAGCTTAAAAACTTCCATGTTCTAGTAAGTGTGTGCAAGCATGTGAAAGGAACCCCACATTTGTATTTCCAAATCATCCTATCTAAACTCGTATTGTTTGCTCACTTGCATTGACACATCTTTACGTAATGTACATGTTGGTACGCATCTAGACACCCTTTCATACACAAAGAATGCATGAATGGATTGTGCATGTACCCGCAGAGGGACATTCACAACGTACAAGATCTAAAAGCACACGTGGAAGCAAAATTAAAAATGCATTATGATCAATCAATTTCAAGTGATTTAATGTTCATGTGAACCCTCCTATTCCTTTTTATTGATATCCGGGCAATACTCAAGGATTTGAATTCCATTTTGTTGAGGGAGGAAGAAGTTTTTGTGAAAAAACGTTTGGTACCTAATGCATGTTCCCGATATTATCTTCTTGATGTTTCCCTGTCAAAAACAAAAGTCGCCTTCCCTAAGGACAAGGAGTAGTTTGGATGGCACAACGCGGCCCTTGAGTGGTCACATGACGGTTAAGGATCCCAAATGCACATTTGGTTTGCCATAAATCCATGTATAAGAGTTTTTTGGATAGAGGTTTCTTATGGACTCAGATTGTGGCCACTTTGACTTAGGTCATGCTCACTTCTCAACCAAAGTAGGAACACACAGCCAATTTTACGAGATGAAATGGGCTGCTTGGCACACTAACGAGGAAAAAAAGCCCACATACATGAAGATTCAACAAAGCAACTATCATGATGAGAAATTATTGCACGCTTTGTTGAACATAGAAACATTCTTGGTCAATGGCACCACGTAATTAGATGGGCACAAAAAATGAGTCGCAAGGGCCCTATGGTGACACCCAAACTTGCCTTGAGCATGCAAGGAACAGTTGTAGTTGCAAGACCAACTAGGCACGCATACTTTCTTAGCACCACAGTAAACCCAGAAATGACATAAGGAGGGACTTTTCTCTAGAAGAAACCATTACATACTTGGGGTTGAAAGTAACTGTCATTCAAGTACTGAAAAACAATTTAAATTGTTTCAGTTATAGGAGACCACCTTGTGGTTTCACCGTGTATTGGCAGTTTTTTTATGTATTAGAATAGAATGAGGTTCAATGATGACCCCCTTGTAACACTTAAATGTTGATGGTTTTAACAGTCCTTGGTCACCTTCTACGCCTCAAGGCACTATGGATGGGAGGTTACATCTCTTTGACCACGAACAAAAAAAACAAATTTTCAAGGTCAACATTGGTATTCAAACCCGTCGTCGAGCATACAATCTCCATTACCTTTGAATCATCTCCATTATCCCATTTTGGCAATGGCTCCATGTAGTAACGTGCCATTTTTCCATATGTCAAACTGAAAAATGCGTAAGGAGATCGGGGTGGGAGGGGGAATAGAGGCAGTTACTAGACAAGCCCAAACACTAAATTGCATGACAATCCATGTTGTGTGAAAGGTCGTGGAGTTTTTAAAGCGTTGCAAAAGATGTTTTTCACATCCAAGTGGAGACTTAAGAAGAGGTTGCGATGTTAGCAACCATGACAAATTGTGGGTGCACGTCGCCCTATACATGAAAGAGAAGACTATTCCATGGTTTTTGGTTGACAAAAAAATGTGTGAGATCACTCTACTTTCACATAAGAATACAATGTTTGCTCCCCGCCTTGCACACCAGCTTCAATCATACCATGCCCGCTTCCTCTCAAATATTTTTTCACACCGAATTCTGATGTAACACAAATCGAGCATGGAAAATGGGTCCATGGGGCCAATAGGCCATAGACCAATTGGCGGCTGGCTGACTAGATGGCCGGTCGCGACTCAGGTGTCCGACTAGCCACCTTTTACAAACCACCTAGAGTGATAGAGTTTGTGGCCTGATTGCCATCTGAGGGTTAGCAAGGGCCTCAAGATGAGGCTAATTCCCCGGCACACTTGCCCCCTCCTCGTTGAGAGGGTGAGCAAGGACAAGGGGAGATAGTGAGTGAGATGATAACTAAACACATGGTGTTTTATCATTAGACATTCCATGCACTGAATGAGTACATAGCATGGCATAAAATCATAACATAAAGTTTGACCAACATACATCTCTTTTGTTGAAAACAACATTGCATGATCTCACAAGGTTGGTTTATACCTTTCCTTGTGGAAGTGGAAAATCCAGGTGAGGAAAGAATAGAAATGGGCCTCTTGAGACTCAATACATTCAATGACTCACTTCATTGGGGAAACTCATGACGATCACCACCCCACGAGTGACATGCTAGTCTACAAACTCTGATGACAACCTGTGTGCAAGAGAAGGAGTAACAGCCGCTTGAGTGGTCATGGAAAGAATAAAGTACACAATTAGGTCCATGTCAGTTTTGGTGGCTATAGTAAGGATAACATGTCATCGAGAGTATCACCAGTATGAAAATTGACAAAAGAGTTACAAACCTATTTTTTTGTTTTAGAGTCCTGTGAATTGTGTTGGAAAGCTTGTAGCTATATCTACTTCAAATATGAACTTCTCTCTATAGTTCTCCATCCTATAGACAACACGTGGCTTCTTTTGTGTATTTTTTCTGATGTCTCTTCAAAATCTCATTTTTCTTGCTCTTTTCACCATGCCTCCTTGCTTCCTTATGACCAAGTCTTGGTGTATTGAGCCTCTCCAAGACCATATAGCTCTTAGGTCTTACATGGATCAGAGAAGAAGGGAGGCGTCACATGGAAGAATTCTTGTAGTCTCTCTAATGGCGTGGGCAAGGGAGATGCCGCCAAGAGGTGTGAGGGGCATGAACAAAAGATAAGAGAGGAAAAGAAGAAGACCAATGACACGAGGGAGAAAGAATACAAGATCCCAAGATCAACAAAAGGATGCTTCAGGTGCTCTCCTTATAAATCATTTACCTTGTCTCTTTGTTCTTGTCACATCCNTTGTTCTTCCCTTTCCAATAAATCAACACCCGATATTAGCCTAGGCCTTATGAGTATAGGTGTCGCAATTCATGGTTTAGGAACAACACGTGATTTTGCCACTCATGGGGGCACGTGAAATAAAGTATCGCTACCTCAAGGTTGTACCAAATGTGGCGGACTAGGGCGTAAGAAACATCCAACACATGAGTGTACCTTTTTGTGACGACAAAAAAAAACGTTTCTTCTTGTGTCATGTCCAACCATGAGTGTTATGATCAATGAGAGGCAACCCCTATTGGGTGTTTTAATGAGCAATGCTTTGTTAGGCATGTTTGTGCTTTTTGCATAATGAGCACTTTGGCGGCATGACACGTGCTGGACCATCGAAGAACTACAAAGGTAAGGTGGTGTCGGCTTCACCTCATGCTACTGGTGAAATCAAATTTTGGGGGGAATATAGCGACAAGCAGAGTAGCCCATCCAAAGATGAATGAGTGTTAAAAAACAACCCACAGTAAACATAACGAACCACACTAAACCAAGAAGCACATACAAGACAAAGAATAACTTGACAAGTACACCGACATGCATGTGGACAACCTCCACGCCATAGCAATTCTCTTAAAGAAGACCGCATGGATGTGCACCTGGGCGGGAAGCACCACAACTATGATGATGAACATGACCATTTTGCTTGACGTAAAGAAGAAGTTAAATCAGTCACATGATGAGGAGAGGGAAATCACTAAGTTATAAAGTGTTTGTTCACGGTACCAATGCCTCCAGAAGTTGCGGTGCTCCTAATAGAAACAAGAAAAACATCAGCCACATAAGAAGTTATTGCAATATGAGCCAAAAAATGTCGCAACAAAAGAAACTTGAAACGCTTGCCACAAGCTTGTTGAGGTAGTCATCGAAGTAGAGGGGTAACTCAAAATGAGTAGCAATTGTGGAGTTGCAACACCAGACGGAGGTGTGGGAGAGGACTCCCCTTCTTACAACGTGAAGACAAGGACACAAATTAGGGTCCCCTCAAGCATCGTGGTAGTTGAATATTTCCATTGGAATGTTCACCTTCTCAAGAGTGTCTACAAAATCCATGATCTCTTCTATTACATGAAGTCACACGGACAACACAAGGCTCTCAAGGCCATTGTTGAGGCTTTGATGAAATCCATGCTCAAGATTGTGCTCATCAATCTGTTATCCAACCTTAAGCACAAAAAAGGATCTTGACGGTAGTCACCAGCTTCAACATCTAGTCATCCACGAGGTAGAACAATGATGCAACAACCTCAGCAAGGGGTTACAAAACTTAGCTCTCATGTGGGTGCAGTAGCGATGGGAGTGTGCCACGGCATCAAAAGCCACCACTAGTGGAAGTGAATACTTGCCCATTTTGACAACCTTAGGGTCGATCATAAATATTTCTAGTTGATATAATGTGCAGATCTTCTATAAGAACATGTATTTCATCAAATAGCTGAACCACAACATCTTAAAGTACAAGGTCAAGGAATAACATGTGTAGCGGCCCCACTCAAAGTGGCATCTCCATGTTGTACGAGGCCATCAACTTCAAATGTTGAATGCATGAAATGTCTACCCTATCAAACATATCCACAGTTACAAGCACATGACAAAAAAATCAAGCATGAGTGAATTTGAGTTATTCAATCTATAGCAAGAATACTAGACCAGAACAGATAAAGCAAAGTGTGATTTACCATATAACCATAGTCTACATCTTTGTTAGTGAAATGAATTCACCAAGTGTGAAATTCTACACCAGGAATTCATAAGCTTAAGGGATCAAGCACCTTGATCACTCATTTGAGTCTAATTCTAGTGAGGTCACCACTGTCGCGTAGGAAGCCAAAAGCTTCACCAGGGAGAATGGCACCTATAAAGTAAAGTTTTTGTAAAGCTTAGTGTCAGAGTACTTATGTGGTGTTATTGTATGAAATAAGCTTAAGGATAAAACCACCGCAATATCAACACGTTGGGCTTGTATGGAGTGGAGGATTTTCCATAAGCACATGAGCAATTTGTCGAAGGAAATCCTTTAGCACTACTAAAAACAATTGTCAAACGTGTGTGTCCCTTGGTGTCATGACATGCACATGGACTTTTCATGGGGTGGAGGAGAAACTAAACATCACGTTAGGCGTGAGAGTAAGAAGCCTTTGAAATCACTCCAAACTCAGACAATTTTCTAAAAAGAAAAATGAACACTGGCACAGGGCTGGGAACGATGACCCGCAACCGTTGAGTGAGCATTGAAACTTGGCCTTCTGTAAAGGGATCTCCCACAAGTGCATGTAGCATTTTCGCATGAAGAATCAATACCCAACGGCTATCAAATGTGGAAAAGAGGCTACGGCGTCGGATGCGGCAATGGTACCTCGTGGAGATGGTGTAATAGTTGGCCACCAATACGGCTGTGGATAGGGTCACAACCTTGGCAAAGGGCTTCATAGTGGAAACTATAAGGTCATTGCATTGATTCTCCTAGCCCTTGAGTGGAATTGTTAGGAAAAAATCATGCAAAAACAAAGGATCGTGAGTACATCCTTTGTATCATTCTTTGTATGGATGTATGAGACTTTCCTTTATGATGAATTCAAGTTTATTTGTCATTTGTGTACTCTCATTGAACTACGTTCCATTCTTAATGGTTGCCATTGTCCAATCAGCCTTGCATCTTTGCATCTTATACATAATCAAACCTTCTTAGTGGTCATTTTCAGCCACTATGCAAGGAATATGTAATGATGATGCTGAGGTAAGCAATCTAAATGAGATAACTACAATCACATTTATGTCACCTCTTGTAAACAAAAGAATTTCAAAGACTGTAGGATTCAAAAACACTTGCAAAAGTTTGACTCAATTGTGTGAAAAAATAGAGCTACAATGGTCACCGTAATGATTTTTCCTCTACCACAAAAGTGGCTTGTCCTATGAAGTTTGTTGAAAAAAATGGCGTTAACATGACAATCTAGCTCAAGGGACGAAAATCTCTTGCCCATTTACATTATTCTAGATACATAAGAGGAGATCCCTCTGTTTATCTTAGATTCACGCCATAGGTGGGTCCATAATACAAACCATTGCATGGCATAGTTCTCATTGGTGACAACCATACAATGGTAGGTGGTGCCTAAAAGGAAAACATTTTCATTCAGTGAAATGCATCAAACATTACATAGAAAGTGCTCAAACTCCTTCATCCCTTTAACATGATGGTAGGAAGCTCTTACCTTTGTAAAAAAATGATCTTGTACAATTTGATTCATAACATTTTCTTGGAAGGGATGGTATTTCTTTATCCTCTCTTGATAAGTATCAATGAATTAGTAGAAGTGTTATGCCAGCTTCCCTACAATGTAGGCAATGACACATATTCAATAAGGTTATGGCTAGTTTTTTCACAATTTTCCAAAACATGAGGAAACCTTGTAAGGAAAAACAATACAAGAGATTAAAATACTTTTGTAATGATGCTCTTGGAAGTCCTCAAATATCCACCGACAAGGCTTTCACCAGAGTGACACATAGGCCAAATGATTCTCCCACAAAAAGAAGCAACCCTTCGTTTTCACACCTTTGAATTACCTTACTGTTAATTAAGGTAACACGTCAAAAACATAAATCATCTTGCAATTAGTGGACCAGGCCAGTTAGTTCACCACATAATACGTCAACACAGCTTGAAAAAAATGTTGTTGTTTTACGCATGTACGTATACTTTGCTGCAATGAAGGAAGTGACGATGAAAGGTCAAATACTCTTACCGCGGATTGAGAGCCACTCTGAACAACTCCAAGGAGCAAAGGTTTTTGTTGTAAATCGTTGTTCTAAATGCACATGGGATACTATCACTTTGGATTTCTTGCCTTGGACAAACAACCACCCCGACAACCTTCTAAGGAGGAATGAGCCACTTTGCTTCAAAGAAAATCAGTCAATTTGTCTTGGTTTTTTTATTCTCACCATCCTTGCTGTCCTTGAAGCGGTGGACAATCACATGGAACATAGAGGAGAATCATGCAATCATTTAGGAACAAAAGCTAAGTGAACAAGGTGATTAAGTGCAAGTACACACAAGAAGAGCTTTGATACATTGGACACGTGTTTAGGAAGGAAATGTTTTGCATTGATCCACAACATTTCTAAGCCATAGTGGATTAGCCACGTCCAGGGAGTTTCAAGAAAAATCGGTTTCACATCAGCCTTGCAATTTTCACTATTGATTCATGTATGGCTACTTGACTTTGATAGAATAGCTAAAAGTTCTTATGTTAAAAGAGACGCATTGAGGATAGAAAATCCATTATGGTAACTTTGTCTCTGACGTTAAAAGGATTGTTTTTACTATGTCCGTCTTAGCTTTTTCCGATATGTCATACCCTTTGGAGGTGCACTGTGATATGTTAGTGGTAGAACCTAGAGTAAACCTTATGCAATCAGGCACGCATGTATGAGAGCTGAAAGCTCATTCCACCAGGAACATTATACACACATGGTGACCAATAACTCCTTGCCATCATACTCGCCTTCAGATTTCGGACTTGTTACCTTGAGGGTATAAAAGAAGATTTTGTTTTTGCGGCCGACCATATTTTCCCAACGTAACTGGACCTTTTAAGACAAGAGACGTGTGAGAGAAAATACTCAAGACTATTATTGCTTGCATGAATGTATTGGTCATGGAAAAAAAAGGTGGCTGGTCCACTTAGCCAATTGCCTCTATAGAGAAAATCAACTGCCAAAACAAATGGTTCCCGTGTTGGTACATTAGCACTAATGTAGGCCACGGACATTTCCGTATATTTGCTGCAACCACCTCAAGAAACGATCCAGTATGATAGCTTTGTTAACAGGATACTCTAGGGATGCATTGTAGATCCTTTGTTTTAAGAATTTCATGGCAAGGACAAGCAATGATGAAAGCCAAAGGAATTTATTTGCATAAAGAAGAAGTTGTGCCAGGCACGGAATCTTCACATGAACACATTCTCTCAATTCCATGAAATGACATTGGTAGGGCATGTGAGACGACAAAAGATAGGAAACACACATCTGGACCAATCTTGGCTACCAGGATAGAGTGTTGATGTATAGAATTTTTGCATGACACGAGACGCATGTCTTTGGAACAAGGATAGTAACAAAATTATAGATTGAGTGTTTAGATGTTCGTTGTTGGCAAGGTGTTGGAATTTGTTTTCCAACTTCCCATTCCAAGGACTCTGTGGGAGCGCATATGGATGGACTACTGCTATGCCAAAGGGCATACACGAGTCCCAAAATCTACGGGAAACCTGTTTTCTGCTTCGTCTCTCCAAGCCTATTTTGTAGCTTAGTCGCGGCAGTCTTTTTTCCGCGCTCGAGGGGAATTTCACTGAATGACCTGGAACTCTCGCGCGATGATGACCATTTTTCTGGTCACTTTCAGAACGCACTGAAAAGTACGACAGAAGATTCCCAATGTTTCAATACTACAAGCAAGGATCTCTCGAGCAACTTCGACAAACTTTGCGAACCTCAAATTTGATCTCGAAGCCCCCCGTCAAAATTATGAGGGACTTCTCGAGCCAGCTAATCAGAACACGGCATTGCGTCATGCAAACCACCAAATTACCGAATGTCTTGACCGAGCCTCATTCTCTCGCTCTCGCCATTTGTATATACACTATTGAGTTTCGACACTTGTAACAATGAAGTACACTTTCCACTTCTCAAATGTACCCAACACACCCCAATCCTATGAAAAGTGACAAGCTCTGTTTCCAACTGTGAATCACTTCACTTACGTTAGCGTAACACTTGGTATCAGAGCGCATCAACCCGGGCGGAGCATAAGCTTGAATTCTACACTAACGCAAGACCCGCAAGTGTATTCAAGCGCATCTCTGCCGAAGAGAAGTTCGCAGACCTTGCGACAAAGTCGGCGCACGGAGAGATGGCACCCGGTGACAGCAGCGGTAACCAGCGAAGACACCGGCGATGGCCGAAGCCACTCCGTGAAGGACCTTCAGCCCTACGAGGGGGAGGATTGGATGATATCTGGTACCTTGACAGGCACGACCAATACGAAACTGGGCATGCCCGACATGCGACTACCGCCTGCACTACCGACCAATATGACTCCATCATCGACATGTGACAGAATTGCGGAGTTGACAGGCCGGCTGGCGCAGATGGAAGCGTTTCAACGCATGCTCGTCAAGCAAATGCAGCAGTGTTTTGCTGAAACCCGTGACTCAAGGGTACGAGAAGCGGTTCTATTTTATCAACTCCACATCGACGGATCCTCAATTCATCTAGGGCTTCCTGAGCCGTTTGATCCTGCAGATTCCAAATGACCAACGGTCAGGATCTTCCTGATGAGTTTGGAGGTGCACTTCACCACTGTTGGGGTTCACTCCGATGAACAGAAGATGAGCCTTGCAACCTGGCTTCTACGGGACACGGCTTTCAGTTGGTGGACCGATCTCATGGCCATCCAATGGCAGAAAGCAGCCGAAGGCATAGACCCACTGGCTATGGCATCGTCGGCACCAGGCGTACTATCTCTCGAGCAAGTTCACACGACCTGGAAATTATCAATTACGCCCCCACCCAACTGGCTCGAGTTCACCCAGGCACTCGTCCCTTGCTTCAGTAAGTAGAACGAGAAAACCGAGGTTTGCTACCGGCTACGACAACTGAAGCAGCTATCCAGTTTGGGAGAGTGCATGCGGTGTTTTCACGAGATCATCACTGGCAACAACCTTGCAGAGGACAAACTCTGTTTTCATTACAACAACAGCATCAAGAGAGATAATCGTAGAGCCCTCGTGATCTACGACATCACCAACAATTTGCCACAGATCATTACAGCTACTGAACGCATCGACTCCATGGATTTCAACTCCAAGTTCAACGAATCCTACAACTAGCACCCAAAATATCAACCGCAAGAGAGTAGTGGGCATTGGTCGCAATACTTGGAGAACTCGACTCTGATGGAAGTCGACAACGTTGAGCAAAAAGGAGACCAACAGACCTGCTATAGCTGTGAAAACATCAGACACATCGCAGGGAACTGCCCCAGGCAAAAGTAGAGGGGGCAAGATGTAGCAAAAAAACAAAAAGAAGGAGGGGAGTTAGGAAACGGCCGAGTGCATGACTAGACGATGAACGTCTTGCCACCACCAAAAAACCAGCGCAGAACAATCGCCTGCCCAAAGATCTACGATTGCCTAATATGGGAGTATCTGAGATACAAACGTTTGACGAGGGATACGAGGATGACCAGCCAGTGATATTGCTGAGGGTGCAACTGAGGGGTTGCAAAAGTAAAAAATCTTTGCCGGCATTACTTGATGGAGGTTCATCTCACAGCTTCGTATCTGATCAACTGGTGAAAACATTGGGTTTGAAGCACAAACCTGGAGCTTTTGAAGGGAAAACTATTAACATACGACTTCGCATCCGCCAACTAAAGCAGCCATTACAACTGCAGATAGGGGATCTGCAAGACGTAACTATCTGGAGATCCTGCCCAATGAACAACTACAAGGTGATTCTCGGGCGAGATTTCCTGTAACAGAAAACCCACAAGGTAACTAGAGCAGTGGCATTGTCTACATCAAACGCAATGGGCAGTAGATCTTGCGGCCGCTCGTGCCACAGCCAAAGTCCGGCTGACGTGCAACAAGCGACAACAGGGTAGCAGAAAGCGACACAACGGTGGCAGTAGTAACCGCACGAGTAGGACGGCCACCAGCTACGCCGATCTCACTTGACGTGGCAAAACAATGTTTGAGGAAGAGGGGCTCGTTGTGGTTGGTCCACGTTGATTTGAGTAGGGCATGCAACAAATTCTTCGCCACAAGTTATGCAAAATCCTCATGAGCCTCATCAACTTCATTGGTGCCAAAGTTTGCAAACGTGGCAGAGGCGTTTTCTCCATTTGTAAAAGAGTTTGAAGGAGTTTTTCCCCACAAACCACCGAGCAAACTCCCTCCCAAATGCGGCATCAGCCACCGAATTGAACTCAAACCCCGCAGCAGACCAACAGTCAAGGGACCTAGCGGATGAGCGATCACAAACTTATAGAGCTCTGGACAACATGTTGACTTAAGGGTTCATCAGGCTGTCCATTTCTCCGTACGCCGCACCAGTGCTGTTTGCAAAACAAAAACTGGCGAAGTGCAGATGTGCATGGACTACCGGGTGTTGAACGACATTATGATCAAGAACCACTATCCTCTACCTTGAGCAGATGAGCTTTTTGATCAAATATGTGGAGCAAGAACTTTTAGCAAAATTGACCTACGGAGCGACTACCACCAAATTTGCATTGCCGACAAGGATGTTGCAAAAACTGCCTATCAAACACATTATGGGCACTTTGAGCTTAGGGTTATGCCTTTTGGACTCAGAAACTCCCCCGCGACGTTTATGGCAGTGGTGAACAACATTTCTTGACCATACCTTGACAATTTTGTCATGGTAGACCTCGAAGACGTCCTCGTATATAGCCAGAACCCCAGAGGATCGTTGATGACATCTTCGGCAAGTACTCAAGATCCTGCAACTAGAGAAGTTCTACAGGAAGCTCTCAAAATGTGACTTTGGTCAGTGATTGATCGAGTTTCTTGGTCACATCATCGGCGTAGACGGATATCCATGGATCCGAAAAAGATATCCGCGGTGGCCAACTCTAACAAAGGTATGTGACGTACACATTTTTCTTGGATTTTGCAACTATAATCAAAGGTTTGTGGAGGATTATGCTTGAGTCTCAACGCCTCTTTCCAACCTCACCCGCAAAAATTGCGAGTGGGTTTGGGGGGACAGGGAACAAGAAGCTTTAACGTTTTTACATAAAGCTTAGGCCTCAACGCCAACCCTTCAATTAGCAGGTCCAATGGCCGACTACATCATGGCCACCGATGCATCCAATCGAGCAAGCAGGGCCGTCCTCCTGCAAGAGAATCGTGGGGGAGAACAAGCCATCATGTACATGTCGCGGAAGCTTCATGGAGTGGAGCTCAACTATGCCGCCCACGAGAAGGAAATGCTCGCAGTTATTCACGGTTTCAAAACCAGGCGCTGCTATTTGGAGTGCAGCAAATGTTTACTTCAAACAGATCACCACGGCCTCGAGTACCTAAAAATGCAACCGTACCTCAGCCAAAGACAAACTCGATGGGTGGTTTAACTACGAAATTGAGTATCTGCACAGGAAGACAAATCTCGCGGACGCGCTGACCTGCCTGCCCGATGTCACAGAGGTCAAAGCACTACAGGTTCAAGCACATCCATACATGGAAAAGTTATTTGCGTGTAGCTACGAGGACCACGGAGCCTAAGACACCACGAAGTTACAATTTGCAGGCTCCTATTAGTGCAGAAAGCAGAAGAATCAACTCTTTGTCCCCAAAGTCGAGGAGCTACGACGCATGCTTCTGGAGGAATGCCACGACACCGGCCGAGGAGGCCACTTCGGATCCGACAAGACTGTGAAAAAACTCACCAAGTACTATTCGTGTGAAAAAATGGGGATTGACGTTGCAAACCTTCTACAAAAGTTGCCACTTACGTCAGAGACACAAGAGTTAGCGCACCAAACCCCTTGGTTTGCTACAACCACTGCCAATACCGGAGAAACCGTGGACTGGCATCTCCACGGATTTTGTGAGCGGTTTGCTCGACACGCCGGAAGGGTTCAACACCAAATTCTTCGTCGTCGATCGGTTCTCAAAGATGACGCACTTCATCTTGATCACTACGGATGTAATGGCCAAAGGGGTGGCGCGAGTGTTCCTTGACCAAATCATCCGACTGCATGGGGTCCCACGATCAATCAGGAGCGATCAAGATGTGTGGTTCACTAGCAAGTTCTGGCAAGAATGCATTCATCGGTATGCGAGTCTACTTCAACTTTCAACGTTGTTTCATTCGCAAAATGATGGACAGACCGAGTGAACCAACCAAACACTTGAACATCTCCTCCGAACCCTGTGCAAACCTCATGGCACTGACTGGGCAGTCAAGCTGCCATTTTCCAGTTTTGCATACAATGCAACAGCATCTGTCGCAATGGGGAAAACATCATTTGAGTTGGTTTACAGACCAGAACCAACCACCCTGCTCAATCTATAGACCGAGAGCAACATCCCTGACATTGATACTCATCGACGAGAGTTTTCCACCATTTGGGACGAAACTCGTCAAACCTACACCCGACGATTCCCAATGTTCCAGGACTACAGGCGAGGATATCTCGAGCAACTTCAACAAACCTCGCAAACCTCAAATTCGATCTCGAAGCCCCCCATCGAACCAACGAGTGACTTCTTGAGCCAGCTAATTAGAACACTGCACCGCGTCACGCGAACCGCCAAATTACCAAACGGCCTGTCCGAGCCTTATTCTTTCGCTCTTGCCATTTGTATATACACTATCGAGTTTCGACACTTGTGACAACAAAGTACTCTTTCCTCTACTCAAGAATACCCAACTGACCCCAATCTTGTGAAAAGTGACAAACTCCGTTTCCAACTATGAACCACTTCACCTCTGCCAGCGTAACAACTACATTATTGGTCGTCTAGGCATGGTCCATGGAAACGATGCAACCTTGGCAGTTGTGGATTGTTTCACGCATATGAAACACTCCATTTCTACCACTACAAATGTGTTGGCATATGATCCCACATGTCTGTTATTCAATGATCTTGTGAATTACCACATTCTATCGCTCTATGTTGTCTCCGACCAAAATGGAGAATTTGCTAGTTGATAATGACAAAATACAAGCAAGTACTTTAGAAGCGAATGAGACAACTCAATGCCATTCCATCCTCAAACTTATAGACAAACAAATTGCATGAATTGTAGTAAAGAGCAGATGTTTGTCATGTGCGTGTTCCCTGTCATGGATGATTACACAAAATTCCTACCACTGTTAGAGTTTGCAGTGAAGAAATTGGTGAATGATTCATTGTAGTTCGCAATGTTCATGTTAGAAAACAGTCCACAACTTGTGGTTCCCTCTTTATTGGTGATGAATAGGAGGAAACAGGGACAATACCCATGTAATCAATCCTTTGTCGAGCGCATACAATCCTTGTAAAAGGAGGGAAAAGGTCATCTCAAAGTGGCTCAGTATCAACAAAAGGTATGTGTCTACAAAAGATACTACAAGAGAAAATAGAAATTTGGCATTGGTGACAAGGTGTTTCTCACAAGGCATAACCAAAAAACTTTGAGAGAACTCGCCTTGGGTCCAAAAACTTTGAACGGAGTAGATTGCGTCATTTCTCATCACGGCATGCATGAGGCATGTTGCATACCAGATTTTTCTTCCACCAAGTATGATTATCCACGAGCCTTCTAGCACCAAACCAAGAAGTAGCAGTTATTCAATAACCACCTGTGATCATTGCTACGGACTAGTGATATGATGTTCTTTACCTAATCCATCGCCAAGAGCGTACACTTCGGTCGCAAGTTGCTAAAGAGAAACTACTTCATTGGGGTGGTTGTGGACATGAGAAAAACTCATGTGATTCTAACTTATGTTAGACCACTAGGGTGGTCAGTTTGTATTTGAGAGAGTCGGCAGCTCGTACGAATATGCGCGTGGTAGGCAAAACCATGTGAACGTGGATGTAGTAGACAACATCACAACTGAGTAACATTTATAGGACATCATTGCAGGTTGGGGACATTCAACATACTTGTTGCACGTATGCTCCATCCTGAAGAAAGGAGGTTGCTGGCCTAGAGGTTACAACTCAAGTCATGGTATTGATTCATGTATGCCATTCATGCGAGTTTCATTTAGCTACGTGCAATTGGGTATACGCCGTGCATGAAAACTTGTGCATCGCATGTGAGAAACTTGTTTAATAAATAACGTTTCATCAATCATAAAATTAAGTGAAAGAAAACTTGAATGAAAAGGTACCATAAAGTTGTTATGAAAGTCAATCAATCTGGTAACATCAATTGATCTCTTGGATAAAAGTTGGCACAACCAGAAGACCAAACAAGTCTTTTGGTGGGTATACAGCTTCCACCACATTAGTAGCACGTTAATTTCCAGTTTGATTTGTTGGAAGGAGACTACAATTGTTTGACAATGAGGCACGTGGATAATCAATGTAATGGCTATTCCATTAGTTTATAGATATGCACGGAGTCCATATAATGACCTTGTTCTTTATCCAAAGAGGGTGAACTCGTGATGTTCGATTGTAGTGTGTGATTGCATATGTTGGCAACTTTGCAAAAAGGCGTGGTATGCCTTTTAGACTGAACATTTTTTAGCTATACACGTGCATAAACCTATATGACAACATTATTGATGCAGGAATCAAGTCATGATAGGCCAAGAACAAGACAAAATCTCATATACACATCCCATCAGAAAACCATTGGCACCTAATCACTTTGTTGGATAATGGAGCCACATTATCCAACTCCCAACTAAGCTTAAGGATGCAAATCTAAAGTTTTTCTAAAGTGCATTGTTAGAGTATTGGAGTGCACAGTTTGGTGATAATCTGGTGCTATGGCAGGTGAATATGCAAGGACTTGCAAGATTAGTCTGGGTACGAGTTTGGAGTTAGCTAAGTTCCTCAAGGACATGTGAGAAATAGGTTGAATAACAGTCACACAAAATTGAACTGAATCAATGATGAACCGGGTAGTTATACGCATACATCTACTTTTTCTGGAGAAACGTACAATTAGAAACTTTACATTATAGGAACAAAAGGTTAGAAGTAAAGTTGAGGAGGCTATTGATTTAGCTACAATGGGACACAAGGTGGAGGATGGTGGTGGGAAAGCTGGAAACCATTTGAGTGGTAGGAGGGTAAGATGTGGGTAGAGTAGGATCATGGGTATCACTCGTTATAACAAGAACCCCATCAACATAGGTGGTTTGAGTTCATGGTGAAAGCATGTATAGACCAGGTAAGAGGTGTCATTGGTAACTTGTTCAACATGATTTATGCTTTCACAAAAGGTCTTTTGTGTTTCATGCGGGACCAATGTGAATTGATCAAGCTATATCCGATATGGTCTTTGTCAAGTGCTATAGTTTCTCACCAATCTTAAAATATTTGAACACGTCCTAAGGTAAGTGTACAGAAGGATTGGATGAAGCACTGGAGGTTATGGTACATCAGAATATGCACACATCCCACTCCATACAATCCAAGAAATAAAGAGTCACAAGGGGGGAAATAACCCATGCTATAACATGAAACCAAAGAGTAAAAAAGGAGGGAGGCATTATGATGAACACGGCATAAGAGCTGAAATAATGGATTGGATCTGCTCAATAGGCAACCGATAGGGTCTCTGTGGCAAGCTTTGTTGTCCTTGTAATAGCCATTTTCATCAATCGAATGACATCAGAAATGGGGGCCATTGTAGATCCTGATTTTTTGCTACTTCTTCCATCACTACTTCTCAAGTAAGAAAGAGGATGGTGGTGAGGAGAGATGTGTCACTGGAAAATTCCATGGTTGCAGATGCAATGGTGGGGATTGCAACTATGGTGATGGTGGCGTAAGAGTTGTACTCTTGAAGTTTCATCTGTGGAGAGAAAACAAATGTTATACACATGAACTGGAAGGTTTTGCATAGCAAAACCTAGAGATGATGCTTATCAAAGGTTGATCGCAAAAACAAAATGTGTAGGGTTTTTACAGAATTTGGTGAGCTATCCTTGGCCCGTGCATCATACTTGCATCACTTCACATAGCGAGCTACTTGCACCTGTGCCTAGTGCACTAATTATGCCTATTCTTCGTGCCCTACTTGGTGGAAGAAAATCTGGGTTGTTGAGATTGATGGTTTTCCCTTAATCATGTGTGTACAAGCTTTGTAAGCACGATTCATCTTGCTATCACCAGATTTATGTCTGGGAAGTGAGTATGGCTGCATTATCGTATGTGCCACTAGAAGCTTCTAAATCCGTCATGACTGTCACAGCCACCAAAATTCCATGTGGTCTGATGAATTTTTTAGTAAGCGTTTGTTTGGGTCCACAAATCATTTTGCTTTGATCCAATCTAGATACATTTGTTGAACATGACAGGGTGAGGGGGGGGGGGGGGAG
>SZWC01030049.1:7129-21208 GCA_023375785.1 Penium margaritaceum | reverse complement strand
GCCGGTCTCACCGGAAAAACTGGGGTTGCGCGTACTGGGTTTGGAGCATGAAGCAATGAAAGCATTGGGATTTAAATGAGGGCAAGGGCACAGGCTATTAGGGTTTCCCTAAGGCTACTAAATGCAATTTTGGTTTGCCCCAGAATATATGTCACTGTGCTAATTCAGTCGTCATAGATCTCCGACCAGTGGCATATCGTCTACTGTACGCCCGTCTACATTCCACGTTCAGATGGGCAGCCCTACAAGAAGCACACCACGACCAATCTCGAATCTCCAAAATCACAGAACAGAGCATGAAACCACACAAGAATGGGAATAGCCATCCGCTCTCGTAAAGGTGAAGATCCATAATGTCTTGCCTGCATGCAAGAAAACGCACGAAAAAATATTGATTACTGCTTAGAACACAGAATTGGTTAACAAGTAAATGCACATGGTATTGTACATCATCCATCACGTACCTTGTGGCAAGATGTCCCGGGTTCTGGGCAAACTCCATTTTGCTCAATGTCTGATTGGGGTTAAAATCATGGAGAACTGGGCCACCTTCTTTCGCCACTTTTTATGTCAACATAACGATGGAAAAAGTGGCATGCACAGTGTCAAATGTTGCGATACGCATACTCCGTCGCATCAAGCGGCAAAGTCTCGAACGATTGCCATTTAACAACCCGTCTTTTCCAAAAACGGTGCGTCCAATGGCAAGGTCGCGAGTGACTGCTGTTTAACAACGCGTCGTTGTAGAAAACCAACGTGTCAAGCGGTGAAGACGCGAATGACTGCTGTTTAACAATGCGTTGTTCTTCAAACACGTCGCATCAAGCGGCCATGTCGCGAATGACTGCCGTTTCACAGTTCGTCATTCGGAAAAAGCGGCTTGTCAAGCGGCGGCGTCGCAAATGACTGCCGTTTCAGAATGTGTCGGTCTTAAGAAACGATGCGTCAAGCGGCGAGGTCACGAATGACTGTCGTTTAACAATGCGTCGTTGTAAAAATACGACGCGTCAAGCTGCGAAGACGCGAATGACTGCTGTATAACAATGCGTTGTTCTTCAAACACGTTGCGTCAAGCGGCCATGTTGCGAATGACTACCATTTCACAGTCCGTCGTTCAGAAAAAGCGGCTCATCAAGCGGCTGCGTTGCGAAAGACTGCCGTCTAAGCATGCGCCGTTCTTCAGAAACGTCGCGTCAAGCGGCGAGGTCGCAAATGACTGCCATTTAACAACGCGCCGTTCTGAAAGAACGGCGCGTGATGCTTCAATGTCGCGAATGACCGCCGTTTCACAATTCGTCACTCATAAACAACGGCGCGTCAGGTGGCGGAGTCGCGAATGACGGCCGTTTGAAGAGGCGTCATTCTTAAAAAACGATGCGTCAAGCGGCGCCGACGCGAATGACTCCTGTTACACAACGCATTGTTCTTTGAAGACGACGCGGTAGGCCGACTCCATCGCGTTCAACTTTCATTCAAACAACAACAGGCCGACTTCGTCTCCTCGTTTTCCTCTTGAACACACAACGCGATCCACGTCAAACACTGATGTAGGCCGATTCCATAACGTCTTGCATCGGTGCGTCATTGTATACACGCCGTCAGACAAGCTGGCGTTGCTATTCATTGATGTTTTGGGAGCATCCTTTCGCCGCGTTTTCCAAGGTGAACATGTGATGAGTCCCGATTGGCCTAATGCGTCAATGCCACGTGATGTTTGGCTTGTCGGCCATTGTCACCTCTTTTGGCGCAAAGTGTATTTGTTCGACGTTTTTCAGTCAAGAGAAATTGCTCGCACTTGGCGGGTCAACAGTGATCCACGAAGAGGACATCGAAATCAGGTCATTCGCATGCAACCCCGTCAACCCTTTTCCCCACACCATGCGTCATGTTCTGGAGGAAATGTCGCTGCCAGGACGTCTCTGCATGTTCCCTTCGGTCCCTGCCTCATGGTGCCTGATGTGCTAGCTGTTTTCCGAGAACGGCGGCGCAAGGTGGTCTCTCTTGGCTCTGGCGGGTTGGCGGGCGTTTCAGGCGGCTTGGTTGACTCTCGTATTCCTCTTGCATGGTGGCCGTTTGGCGTTCTTTCTCCTTTTGCAGATGGCGCATCCGCCTAGGCGATAGCGCACGCTTGTGCGATGACCTGTTGATATCGCATTACTTCGGAAGTGTGCATCAAGCATGAATGTGAGATGCCACATCTGTAAAGAGACAGGTCGTGGTGGTTCACTGGACAACCTTTTGAGAGTCTTTGATGAGTGTCCTGAGCTGTTCCCCCCCCTCCTTTCCTCAAGGAAGCTTGTACACGTGACCCCCCCGAACTTAGACGTCGTGTTGGCAGTGGTGGCATGTGGATTTGCACGAACAAGGATTGCAAGGGGCGGCACTCAACAGTCAGCCGCTCACGTGATGGGCCTGGGAGATATGCCAATGCAGCTGGTCACATGCGGTACGTTTGCTGAAGGTAAAGGAAAATCATCATTTTTGACCATTTTTCTCTTGGCCTTTGTTTTGCTCTTAAAGAATTTTTTTTCTTGCAGGTGTGTCGTGGTGAAACTCAAGGTGGCTGATTTTGAACAGCTCTTCATCCGCAATGAAGTTGAGGACACGTGGACGCAGAGACCAGATCTGAAAATCTGTCCACATTGCAAGCCGAACTTCAGATGACCGTTTAAGTGTTGTTCAACTGCACCTGAACCACCTCCTGATCCTTTTATGGCTGCGTTTGCTAATGTTGCTGATGCTGCGGTTGGGGGAAGAGCACCTAACACTGGTGGCAACTCTGAATCAGGAGGCTCCTCTCACGGTGGGGGAGGTGCAAGTGATGACCCTGGATCGCCAAGACATCGATCTGCACCAAGATGCCGACGCTTCAACTTGAATGAACCTCAGAGGACTGTATGTCATGTTGAGTGTTATTTCACCATTGCCGTAAGTTTTGTGGAATTTATGGAAGAAACATGAATATTTGAATATGTCATGCAGAGGAAATTGAGTGAACGGTTGAGATTGTACAACCTTCTGCCAATCTACATCTTTGAAGAAAGACATTTGCGTTTGAGGAACAATCCTCTGAAGTTTGTTCCACAAGTGGAGGACCCCCCTGAGGATCCTTATTTGGCCTTCTTGAAAGAAATGGAAGAGCCTCATGCTGCGGAATATGTGACCTTCATTGGCGAGTCCGTGGCTACCCTTCCAGACTTCAACCATAACATGTGTCGGGCTTTCATCCCTTGTCTACCAGTTCCCAACCCTTCTGCGCAGTATGCTCCACCGGTGCATACATGGTTGCAATGGGGTGGTGGTGCTGCTTGTACTTGTCGTTTTTCAGACAGTGGAGAACGGTGTGTGCACATGAAGTGGGCTTTGCAGAACTTGAAAAGACCCTTAACTAATCGTTGTCTTGAAGGAAGTGTCGCATGTCATGTGATCGTGTCTCAGAATGACAACCCTTGCTTTTCAATTCTGGACAAAAGATGAAGAAGGAAGGGTGCAAGGGTCTTAGGTTGGGCCTTGATGGAAGGGGATATCCAGGGTCAGTTCAGATGTTCCTGTGATCGCGGAATTGGGAAATGTATAGTGCATTTGAAAAGTCTCCAGGCTGTCCCTCCTGGAACTAGTGAGTGGTTCCCGGCTGTTCAAGCACCACCTGCCAATGCCGCTGTCGCTGCTCCTGAGGCGGTGTATTGTGATGTTTGCGAGGAATGCAACCATGAGAGTGGACTCTGCAATGATGAAAGCCACGCAAAGAAGAAGTGGAGAGTGTGCATGTGGCCAAAGGTTCAATCATTTCAGACCATCAACGTGCACACAAGTCTGCATCCATCAAGGCCAGCAGAACATGTGGATGTTGATGACCTGGCAAAGAAGGTCTTTGAAGACGCGTCTGTGCTGAAGGCGCCACCTCCAACACAATGTTGCCCATGTGGCCACGCCTGGTGTCAAGTAAGTTTTGGCTTGTTTTGTGGTCGAGTTTGGCTCGTTGTTTTTTGTCTTTGATGTTAAATGAAATAAGTTCTCAATGCAAACGTCGAAGATGTTGAAGTTGTATGAAACAAGACATCCTTCGAAGGAAGTAAGTGTAACAAAATGTGAGTGGAATATGTGAGTTATGTGTAAGGCAATTCTAGATAACTTGTTCACTGTCACTTTTTTTCCAGGTGAGATTTTTCTACTTCAGGACAGGGCAATGTTCGTGTACCATCTTCCCTGATGGAAGAGAGGATGGAGTCTTCATCTTCTCCACTTCAAATGCCCTGACACACTCAGCTCTTTTTGGGTGTTGGCTTTTGCTTGCAACGGATCGTCGTTGTCAGCTATTAATGGGGCTTTCAATTTCTTCTCCCAGGCCTCCAAAGACTTGAAATTCCCTTCTCGAACAAATTTGATCGGTGCATTTCACGCGTTTGTGAAGTTGATAGGCGTTGAGGGACTTGGCACAGCATGTTCAAAGTGTGGACCATATCCGACAATGGTTGTGTGTGATGGTACCACTCTCATCAACCAAAATGGTGACAAGGTGGAAAGGCCGTTGTACACACAACCTCGTTCAGGGGAGGAGTTGCGTCGCAACTGTGTCCCTGCTAGGATTGTTTCTGACACCCGCTCACGTACTCTGATGGGCCGACTTGCGCATCAAAGACAAAATTCCGATATCATCAAGGACGAAGAATTCTTGGAACTCCTCAACAAGCTGCAGTCGTCTGGAAACCGTTCACTAGCTGAGTTGCTCAGAGAAGTAACTGATTCTTCTCTGGAAGAAGTTGATGGCGAGTCTGTTTGGGTGAGTTGCTTCTGTCATTTTTCTTGATCTTTATAGGGTCCAACAATTGAGTGCAACTTTGTTCCTCCTAATGCAGGTGTATCATATTCAGAAGCCCTACAAAGATCTCATATATTCTCTTGGAGCTTGGGGCACTGAGATCTTCTTGACACATGGGAAAGTTGCTGATGACATTGACATGCTACTTCACAATTCTACAATGATGACACTCCATCGTTGGCGGAAGATTGTGGATGAAGCGCCGATCATCGCAAGGTCTATTGATTGCTACATCTCACCCACGCTGCTTGAGCACAAGGAGCACATGGTTGGTGATTGTTGGTTATCGGCTATGAGGGCATGTCCCCCGTCTCTGCTCAGCCTTGTGGAGACACTTCTACATCAACACTCCTCAATTGCTACTGCTGTGAGTACACAGCTTTTCGCCTTTATGAATACATTGTCTTGCAATTATGACTGGTGAACAAACTGCTTCTTTTCATTTTGTTGAATCTCAGGGCGTGGAGACATTCACCATGGGCCCAGCTGCCAATGTTTCAACGGCGTGTTATCCTCACTGGGATGTCGCAAGACTACTTCCGTTGTACAAAGACTTAGAAAGCTTGGACGGCAAGAGCATCCACACCCGTGATGATGCTAAGTGTGCTGCCCAGAAAACCTCCCTAAATAATAGCAATGTGACAACAGGGGGTTTCACCATCGTCTGCCCCCATCTCATCATCTATGGCTTTCATGTCATGGTGAATGGATAATCTCCCAATGACATCTTCACCACACTACTCACAAGATTCAATGCTGAGAGGCGACCCAAAGTTGTGTTTTATGACAATGCATGCAAATTGTATGCATACACATTTGCACGAGCTTCTCAAATTTTGGCGACAACACGTTTCCTTTGTGACCGATTTCATTTTGGGTATACACAGTCTGCAAAGCACACCTGTTCTCCTGCATTCAGTCCGGACTCTTACACACATCGAGCAGGTTTGTGTTCAATTCCCTGTCTATACATCATGCATCATGTTTTCTATATGTTGCTTTTAATATTTTTTCAATAACTGGTGCATCCTTTTTTATATTTGCAGGTGTGAACACATCAGCAAATGAGCAAGTCAACCACTTCATCAAGCGATTTACAGTTCAAAGCTTCAACTACAAGGTGGAAAACCTTATGCAGATGTGTCGAATGGTTTTTGCCTACTGGAATTACGGAAAAAAACAAAAATGTAGTGTATGGGATAGTGGATGACAGTTGGGATGATTCAGAAATTGTGGAGTCAGATAATGAGGAGGATGATGAGGACGATGAGGAGGATGATGAGGAGAATGTAGAGGATGAGGAAAATGTAGAGGATGAGGAGTAGGATTTTCTGGTTTTTGGTGGTTGAATACCAAATTTGAGCTATTTATTTCTAATCATCTTTTGTCGAAATCATCCTAATTTCTATGAATATGAAATAAAGTAAGCAACTTGCACATATTTTCTGCCCTTGTTTTCCTCTTCTCTCCCCTTATTTACTCGCTGTTCTCTGTTATTTGCCGTCCTTCTGTTTGATCTGCAAGGACTTTTTGTTGTGCGTCGACTGTCCGTGGTCACTCTGTTCTGTCTGTTGCCTCTGTGTCTTTGCTGGTGTATCCACTATTTTTTGTCCAATTGTCCACAAAGCATACTGCTCTAATCTATACTGTTCTGTTTACTCTGTATGTTATCTGTTTGACAAAATTCTTTTGTACATATTCTTTTTGTTCTATCTGTAGTAGTTGTCACTATGTTCTAACAACATGTTACTGTACATATTCTGTCTGTTCCACTAAATGTGTTGTCTGTAGAACAGACATCAGTAATTACTCAAAGGCAAATCTGTACATCATCCATGTTTGTTCGACTATATGTATTCTGTCTGTTTGACTATTTACATGCTATCTTCTAATTCCTACATAATTTTGTTGTTTTCTGTTTTCTTTCCAAACAAAGAAAACAGTTAATCATGCATGATGTATAAAAAATCTTAAAAGCAACATAAAAAAAACATGATGCATGATGTATAGACAGGGAATTGAACACAAACCTGCTAGATGTGTGAAAGAGTAGATACAGTTAACTGTATCTACTCTGTGTTTCATCCGTAGTATGTCACTATCTTCTACATTGCACAATATTTGCAAACCAATTATGTTCTATTCAACTTTATGTACTATGTGTTCAAACTGTACGCAAATAGTGCAAAAACTGTACATTATTTATACATCACCGTGCATCTCTCATAGATCAGTTTCTAAATGTCTTACATTCTCATTGAACGAAAGATTACCAATAATATTTCACGCAGTTTAAAATCACATGTCAACAGATTCATGGAACAGAGTAGTTAACATACTATTGCAAGCTTTGCGTCATCAGAATGCATAAGACAAGCCCTTACTAGCCGAAGCATTCAAATTTCAATCACTGATTGGCAATTACAATTTCTCCTTTTGTCTACTATGAGTTCTGAGTCCAACTGGCGTATCAACTTGGATATCCCTCATCTTCTTGGGCACATCTGCACAAATCAACAAAATTATCATTAGTAGTTAAACAAGAATAATAAGACTGGGAAACGGAAATAATATGACTTACGTTGTTGGGGAATATCTTCAGTTGTAGTGTGCTTGGATGACCTTCTCCAGCAGTAGCATCCACCATATCCATAGCGGACTTCATGCCTTGGAACAAGTGTTGCAATGTTAATATTCAGTATGTTAGATTTGAAAATCGATAGTTAACATATCAAAAAGGAAATAGATATACTTACAAGTGCTCGCGCCCTTTCCTTCTGCCACTTCTCCATCCAAGTTCCTTCCATCTCATCTATACCAATGAAAACTTACATTAGACAACATGACAATTTGACAAGATACTGCCAAAAAACAACAATACAATTTTTTAAAATTTTACCTTTTTCCATTGTTCGTTTCTCGCAGGCAAGAATTCTTCTCATGCTGCTTGTGAATGTCTTTGAAGATTCGTAAAAGTTGTCGATGAGGGCTTCCGCATCATCAACAAACTCCTCCATCGACTGAATCAATTCCAATTTGCTCTGTGCAACTGCATGTTCTGGTAACACCTGTGATTGAAGCGCAGGTATCCCTTCAATGTCTTCTTTGTCTTCAGACAACATTTCTGTTTCTTCCTGTGTAACCTCTTTCTATACAGCTTCAACGTTCAAAGCGTCAGGTAAAGGAGCATCAGCAGTGGCGTGTTTCTCAGCAGTTAGAGGTTTCGCCGTAGTATCATGTTCATGCACATGGTCAGCATCCTGGGTCACGTCGTCCTATCCACAAATACCACAATATTGCTGCCAAATTCTAAGTCTTTCTGCTCAAGGAAATGAATGAACCAAATAAATGACAGCTTACAGCATTCACAGTTGCTGCATCTCCGGCACCAGTTCCAGAAAACTTAACATCAGCGTCCTGCATAATTCCAAGTACTCATGGGTGAAATTTATGTTAGATTTAACAAACCGTTTAGGGAACGTTTCTCCTGTTTCACTCACTTCATCAGCAGCGTTATTGTCGTCATCATCGGCTGCGTTCTTGGTAGCATCACCTCCACCTTCTTGCTCAATATTTCCACTCTTCTTGACGAAGGACTTCCTCCCACGATTGGTTCTTGGACTTCTCCGTGGACTTTTTCCTTTCCTAGTAGTGCGGCATTTCGGCCGCGGAACAGGGCGGTCAAGTCGACGCTGCACAGAAGAATCTCAATTAAGCGGCTATATTCGCAGAGGACTAGACCACCAGCAGCAAATCCAGAAATGACTTACAGGTTGCCAGAACCTGGTGCGCTGGTACACAATGCCACAGAGTCTGTATGACCTGTACAGAGGGTGTTTGACCTTCTTGTCCTCTTCCTCTCCCACTTGAATCAGAAAGTCACAAAGGTCAGCTTTGAACTCACGCAACAGGTTAAGATTCACCCACTATTTCTGAAAAAAGAACTCGAGATCGAGCATGACATCTGGAATGAGTGCTCTACCACAGAAATTGCTGCAACAGACAGTTTGCTGAGCTGCCCACGATTGCCTCAACAGCCAGATTGTCGCAGGACGTCCCTGGTAAGTTTCAAAAACTTCATTGAAAGCCTGGGTGTTCTCCTTCGCATTCAAAAATGCGACAAGCTTAGCGGCGCTTTTCCATTTCGCATGACCGATAACAAATTGAACTCGATGATGTCGCTTGATCCATTGGTCTTGGTTAGTTACAAGTTGGCCGAGGTCTGCACAGAGTGAGGACCAAATTAAACATGCTTGAAACTGCATATTGATTTGTTTGAATCTTGGTTATTTTTAGTTGCACTTACTCAAATCCGAGTCGCAGAATTCGCGGATGTTGACAAAGGATTCATGGAGTTGCTGTTGAATCACCGCCGAGACGTTGGCGCCCACCGTTGTCTGCTAACGAGGAGATTCGCCGGACACTGGTCCGTCACTTGCAGGCGTTTCTTTGTTTCTTTCTTGGCTTTCGTTCGAGGGAGGCACACGATTTTCTGGCATCTGCGTCTGTTGCGTCTGCTGGACTTCCTGGACTGGCAAAACGTGCTGGCGGCCAGGACCTACATCAAGACCGACAGGCTGTGCAAGAGAGGGAACGCGCAAGAGAGAGGCGGCGGCTGCTGCACGCGACGGCTGCGGCTGTTGTTCAAAAATCGGCGGAATCGTGTGTTGACAAGCGTCCTACAAATCGGTCACAAACGAATAGCCCTGCTGCGGGAGACGGCCTGCTCTTTCAAAATCGACTGGCTCGGCGGGAGAGGGAACGTGGATAGCGGGACAGTCTACTCGAACAGCTGGTGTCGGAGGGCCCTGACCAAGCGGAGTCGAACGGCCATGACCTACCGGTAGGGAAAGTCCGAGGTGCAGACCTTCAAGAACGTACAAGTCAATTGACGGAAACGGCGCCAAGTTCTCAGCAGCGATGTCCCTATTCAGAAATTCGAACACGCTTCTGATACTCATCGGGAACTAAGTGTGGAGGGCACAAGCCCTCCAGGACGAAAAGAGAAACGGTGGCCAACTATCGGCATATGAGTGAGAAGAACGAAGAAGTACCGGCGTCTTCTCCAACTGCTCGCATACCGCGCAAGAACCCGACTCCGGGTCGTTCATCGTCTTAAAAGGTCAGCGGAGAAACGTGGGACAGTAGCGATTCTGGGCTGTATATTTGTGGGATTGTGTTGTTAAAAAAGGGACAATGCCAATTCCGGATGGTTTGTGCGAGAAACGGCAAGCAACGGCGGTTCTGAGGGGTATTGCTTTTCCACAAACAAACTAGATAAACCGATTCCGGATCGTTTGTTCCTACGTGAAACGTCATACATTGGGGATTCCGGAATGTTTGTTGGAAAAACGGCAAGCAACTGCGGTTCTGAGGGGTATTGCTTTTCCACAAACAAACTAGATAAACCGATTCCGGATCGTTTGTTCCTACGTGAAACGTCATACATTGGGGATTCCGGAATGTTTGTTGGAAAAACGGCAAGCAACTGTGGTTCCACGGGATGTTGACAGCTGAGACGTGAGGCAGTCGCGATTCTGTAATGTTTCTGTCTCAATCGGCGAGTAAACGCGGTTCCACATCTTATCGCCTTTTTTTAAACGAAGATGTCGCGGCATGTCATCGCTATTGCATGCAACATGAGAAATGTGCGATTCTACAAAGTTCACAGTCAAAACGGCGAGACACCGAAACTCTTCGATGTTTGGCAGACTAGCTTCCTCATCGAAACGTGGAATGAAAGCGATTCCGCATTGTTTGAAAAGACAGCCTGTGCGTCTGTATTGTCAGTTTTCGAAGCGTCGCATGTCCGATTGCTTGAAACGGGAGACGTTTACGATTTTGGTCAGTTTTCGGTGCTGAAACATCAGAAGGACACGGGTCCACGTCGTTGATTTTGGTGACTTCTTTTCAAACAACGGACCGTTGTGCCTCCATTAGTTTTGACGGTAGCTTATTTCCTCGAGATGAGTCCACGTCGTTCTTAGCAGTTCAGAATGACGGTGTCGCTTCATCCAGCTTCAACAAACGAGAGGAAACAGCGACTCCCCGATGTTTGGTGCCATTTCTTCTTCGTTTGAATTCTTTTTTGTTGCATGATATGAGGTCTTCTTGCATGAAAGGTCCGATGTTCTTCAAATATCGGACCCGGGTGCATGTGTTTGATTGAATACTGGATGTGTTTGCCTATGTAACAGGATGACAGAATGATCCACGTGGTGCTATTTGACAAACTGTCAAAGAAGTCAATTTTTCCGTGTTTCATGAGGTGCATGTCGACGCATGAAACGGGAAGCCTTTGTGTAACACCCGCGTTTCATTGCTGATGAAACGCGGGTGTCACCCAGTTCCGCCGTTTGGTACCCGGTTTGTTGCCAATGCGTTTTTGTTTGTCATTTGAACCCATAACGTAACGTTTACGAACGTATTTTCTTCGCAAACCCGTACAATTCTTCTTTCACTCTGCTTGTTGTCATTCTATTGTAAACAAGACCACAACTGTGACCTTGCGTTCCACTGATTTCGACACGTAAAATTTGTAATGACACTACCCTCCAGAGGTGGTTAACGTATGATCTCCCTGGCAGTTGCCATTTTCGGCTCGTTGATCCAGCAGTGTGCTGCGAAATGTCTGTGTAAGTTGGCAGTCCACTAGCGTCCAGCGGTTGCTGGATGTTTTGGATTCGGATTTACCCATCATTCCGAAAACGACGCAGTTTTGAGATATGCCACGTCAAAAAGTGGAGGTCCCCGACTACAGCACCTCAAATTTTCACGCAGGACGGAACACCATTTCACTATCATTACTGATGCGAGATGACGCGGAAAATAATATTGCGGAATCTGTGACTAGGCTGGCAAAGATTTTTGAGGATTGGGGGGGTGTGGGGAAAAGACGGCGGGGTGGGTGGGGGGGGAGGGGGGGGTGGCGCCTTCGCAGCATGGAATCGAACGCCTCCGCTGCTGTATGTGCATGAGGAACTTTTTCGAGTCAATGACTTCGGCTAGTAAGACTTCGCAGAGTAGTACCTCTAACAGGAACGAGTAAAATAATATTTACGACGTCTAAAACCACAGCAGACTGTTTACGATGCCAAAAAAACGTTTCCACGCTTTGTTTGCGGCGGGAAACTATCCGACATAAACAACCGACACTCATAGCCAAACGCAAAGTATGAGCTCCACATAAAGCGTTCCTGAAACAAGTAGGGGAAAACAAAGATGAAAATGAATAAACCTGTACAAAAGGTTTAAAAGTAAAAACGAAATGCAAACTATTTAATACGTCATTCTAGGAATAGATATAGAAGGGTTTTATGGAGTTATTTAATGCAAGCTCTTGAAAATTTATTTTGACCAAGTCATACCCCTTTTAATGAGTGGCAGAAAAAACTTGCAATGATTGAAGAATAGTTTTTCAATGAAAATTTTGCATTTAATCATTAACCAATGAATGTTTGTTATTTATGGGCCTTAAAATTCGAAAAAATAATGTGCAAAGTATAATTTTTGATACAAAGCATTTAAGTAATGAAAACTTCAAAGGGGTATTGATTCCATATATCTTAAAAAACAATTCCAATGCAAATAAGTTAAGATAAACTTTCACAAATTCTAGTAATATACAATTTTATCGATACAAAGTTTTTGTACATTTTTAATATTCAAATAAAAATGAAAGTAATACTTTTGAAATTAAATCATAATGGAAAAACATTTTTAAAAAATTTAATCAAACAATTTAGAATCTTTATTCAATGAATATCTCATATACCTATAACATTGATGAATGTTTAGAAAAAGAAGTTAAATAATGTGAAATATAAAATATGTGAAATCTATTTTTATTGAGTTTGAGGTAGAAAAAAAGATTTTAACGATTAGGAAGGCATTTATTTTCATCAATTTATGACCAATGTATTCATTTATTTATGTATTTTTAATCATCATACCATCAAAGAGAGAATTACTCATCTTTGTGAAACATGAACCTCAATGCATTGAATACACCGCATCTCTATATAATTTATGAATATTAAAATTTTGAATGATGTTTTTACAATCTAATATATGTGCTAGAAAAATATAAATCTTATCGGCTTAGAAACATTGATCACTTATAAGAGCTAGATATGAAAGTGTTAAAGTAGCAAACGTTTGGTGCTACTTGTGTTAGTAGACCCGGTTTAGAAACATTGATCACTTATAAGAGCTAGATATGAAAGTGTTAAAGTAGCAAACGTTTAGTACTTGTGCTCCTGGTGCGTTTTCCTTGCGAGATGTACGTCTCCTTATGCTCTGCTCCTTGGGACACGCTCAACTACTGCTGGAGCCATTTTTCATGTGTCTCACGTGGCTGACCACACCATGTGGCGAGCCACATGAGGCTGGTTGGCAACCCGATAGGGGTCACGCCACCAAGCTGCTCTCTCTCACTTTTCATTCAAACTTTCACAACTTCGCCTCGATCCACTCTCGCCCTCAACCCCGACTCCTCCTCACAGCTCTCGAGAACCCTCACAGCTCTTGAGAGCTCCCATCTCATCACCTGTACGACCCCTATTCAACATGGCATCAAGCCGTTGAGGGCCAGTGGGCTTTGTTTCTCCCGCTTCTGATTCCGTTACCCGCCTCCATTGCCGCCGTCCGCGGTTGCCGTTGTCGAACATCGCCGCAGCTCTAGCAACTACCGCCACCGCTTCTTCCGCTGCCCCTCCGCCCCGTTGTTGTCATCGCAGGTGCCGTCCGTCGTTATCGGCACCGTCCGTTGTCCAGATGGTTTCGGCCCGTCTTGCTTCTCTTCCCAGTAGGTTTGTTCTTCTCCTCCGCCTTCTCTGCCTCTGGCCCGGCCTCGGCCCCCTTACTCAGTGTGTCTGCTATGCGCTCATGCCTCAACCTCCTGTCCCCCGGCTCCCTAGCTCCAGCCTTTGGCTCAGCCTTGGCCTTTGGCGCACGACCTTCCTCCTCCTCAGCTCCCCCTCTAGTCTCTAGGTCTTAGGCTCTAGGTTCTAGGTTCCTGCCCTCCTAGATCTAGCTACTATCCTGTAGCCTCTAGACTCTAGACTGTGGACTCTTCCCCCTCCCCCCACCCACTAGTGATCTTTGCTCTCCCCTTTCCCTCCTCCCATCTGCCCTCTCGCATCGGGTGCCCTCGACCAGTACAAGGCTCCCCTCACCGCCAAGGGCTACTCCTAGGTTCCTGGCGTCGATTTTACAAACACCTATGCCCTTGTTGGTCGTTTCATGTTATGTCGCGTTTT
>SZWC01030048.1:0-10195 GCA_023375785.1 Penium margaritaceum | reverse complement strand
AGGGGAGATGGGGCGGGGGGGGGGGATGGGGGGAGATGGGAGGGGGGGGTGTTGTTGGAGAGGCGAAACCCGCCGACGCGGATGGCCGCACATGGCGGCCGGCTGGGCTGAGCGAGAAGAAAACAACGAAAAAGAAAAAAGAGAAAGGGTTGTGTGGTCCAAGCATCGCGACAACGTGCGAGGACCGGACGGACGGGCGAGCCGGCCCCGGCTGGCAGTTTTCGCCGCACTCCCCAATGGATGGGAGAGAAAATCGATGTTTTACCACTTTGTATTTTTCAGTTCGTGTTTTCTTTGTGGGTATGCAAACTGCGAACAAGTTTGGTTGTATGTGAGGGACCAAACCTGGTCGCATGGTGTGCACATGAATTGCAAACCATGGAATTGCACATGGACTTCCATGTGCGTTTTCTAGTTAACACATTGGCCACAAATTAGCTAACAGTGCGAGAGAAAAGTGTTGTAGCGGAGTGTGCACTGCGAATTCCAAGAAGTTGCCAGTTGAATCCGTGACACGGCCCCTCCAGCACGCCCTGCGACCAAATCACGCCTTGCATGCGATGTGAAAGCACACGCGCCGATTTTCTTCTTCATTTCCTCGCGTCATGTGCCACCCAAGCAGATTTCTGAGCGGTTCCAACCGCAACTAGGGTGTGAGGCACTGAATCTTGTGTCATTTTGTGTGTGATTAAGCTTGAGATGATACCTACCACCATGTGTGGGTGGTTTGGGGTGGTCGAACACCACCAAGGCACCGCCAACGGTGCTAACAAAGTTCCCAACCACCACATGGGGCAAACCTATGCCTTGGACAAGGTTTAATGATTTTTTCTATGTGTGCTAGAATGTCTCCATGTACTACAGTGTTAAAAATATGAGACACTCATTCCTTGTGTAGTTTCTAAGTCTTCAATCAATATTTCTACAATTGTTTGACTCCATCTCCTTGTATCTCCACAAGACCACCCAAAATTTGCCACAGTGCCACTCGTAGCACACTTCACCCTTGATGCTGAAATTCTGTGGGAATACTCTACACATCCTAAGATTTGCAAAGAGCCGCTACGCGCCTCCTAACAATGTCATTTAGGTGGTTTACGAATTTTATTCTTGCAGCTGACGTATTTCTGCTAGAAATTTGCGAGGACACCAAAACCAATTTTTGCCCTCACCGAAGCACACTATTGACCATTGGAAGTGACGAGGCATGGTTTAAAGTTTCCAACAGAGGTATCAGAGCAGTTGGAAGATTTCTCGCCATTTGAGAAGCTCGAGAGCAAGCAAATCAAGGGACACAAGCGACCGTCGCCGTCTTCATGGCCGCGGCTTCGACAAGGAGTTCCAAACCTTCGACAAACTCATGGGGACATCTAACTTCGTCAATTAGAAATTCTGCATGCAGCTGGTTTTTGAAGATGGCGAGCATAGGGAAGTCATCTCAGGCAAAAAGATGGTGCCGGATGCAAGCGGGTTATTGGTGCAAACGTCGGCATCAACTTCTCTGGGGGCACCGAGTGGGAGTGTGGGAGAAGATGCGGTAGCTGTTAAAGGGGTGGGGACATTCACGAAGGAAAACCAAAGAGCGCTAATGTTACTTGCAACGAATGTTGCGCCACCACTTATGTCATACGTGCGGCCGCACAAGCACGCGTGTGATGCATGGAAAGCCTTATGCGGGATATATGAAACAGGAGCGATGGCAAATTGCATGATGTTGCGGGATCATTTTCGCAAGCTTCGCATGGGTGCGGGTTAAGGGATGCAGGAGTACATCAACCGTGCCAAGGAGTTGGCGGAGCAGCTCAGAGCTGCCGGAGCCAAGGTCGGGAGTGACGAGATCATCCTTACGTTGTTGGAGGGGCTCCTAGAGTTGTACCAACCACTCATTGTCACATTGGAGGCGCAGTCGGACGTCCTCAACCTCGAGGAGGTGACAATGAAGCTCCTTCATGAAGAAATATGATGCCACGCACACCACAATGAAGAGCGGGACGCTGCGTTTGTGAGCCGGACACACGTGCACCCGGGGTTCAACAGTAGCATGAAAGCCGTTGGTGGACCACCGGCGACGCGGGTAAGTGTGTGCTTTCACAATGGTTCTATCGCGCATCTCGTCCGCAACTGTGTCATGTAGAAAGCAAAGTTTAAGAAATTCTCCCACCCCCTCTTCTTCCGCATCCTCATCTTCATCGGTCGTACGCGCCACAACAGCCTCCAAAAGAATCTTTGTGCTCGTAGCAATCGTGGCCGTCCCCGCAGACGTGTGGTATGTTGACTCGGGTGCTTCACGTCATGTGAATCCGCACCGTGAGTGGTTTGACGAGTATGCAAGTATCAATCCTCAAGACATTGTGTTGGGGGACAAAGGGGTTGTGGCGGCAGTGGGAGAAGGAATGGTGTGCATGGATGTGAACGTCGATGGAGAGGTGAGCCATGTGAATCTCTCCAACGTACTTTATGTGCCGAACCTCGCAAAGAGCCTAGTATTAGTGTGCGAGCTTGCGAAGAGACAATTTACTATGTGTTTTGACAAGGAAGAGTGTAGCGTCGTGCAAGGAGGAGCCGTGGTGCTTGTGACGTAACGTGAAGGTGCTCTCTATGCATTCTGTGGTCGAGTCATGGCTCCGGAGGCATGTCTGACCGCCACTTTGGCACGTGGTGGATGATGTGGAGATAAATGGGAGCAACGTGGCTTGACGTGCTCGGCATTGTGCTTCCATCCCTCGTGCCTCCAATTCCCATGGTTATTGAGCAGGTCAAGGAAGCCGAAGTGGTGGATGGGGAAGCCACAAAGCAGTTTGGTGGAGGCAAAGCGACGGTAGCGGATGTGGTATTGGAGAAGCCACATGGATTGCCCCTGGTGCCATGGAGCGGAGCAGTCAAGGGCGTCCGCACCACCGCAAAGAACGTTGCGCCTCTGCCACCAAAACACGTGGTGAAAGTCGTAGCAGTGGGAGGGGCCAATAGTGTGGGTCGCGTCCGAAGCGCGAAGGGCAAGAAGGCTCGCGTGCCGGCGAACGGCATCAAAGCGGAGCCCATCGCTGACATGTTGAGCACCACCGACACATCATGGCTCAACACGCTCCTTGGTGATGCTGGCATCAACATCGGCGTTGACATCGACCTCGACATCCCAAGCGAGATGGAAGTTGAGTGGCCATTGAATGTCCCACGCAAGAAGAATGAGGATGAAGCCAAAGACCCAAATATTGCAGATTACAAGTTCAAGTGGGACAATTCTCTCTTCGGCTTCTATCCCTTGTTATGCGGTCGGCGAGTTTTTGCCAAGTGGGAGTGTTGGCGGAGTGGCGAAACCCGCCAACGCGGATGGTCGCACGTGGCGGCCGGCTGGGCTGAGCGACGAAAAACAATGAAAAAGAAAAAATGAAAAGGGATGCGCGGTCCAAGCATTGCGACAACGCGCGAGGACCGGACGGGCAGACAAGCCGGCCTTGGCCAGAAGTTTTGGCCGCACTCTCCGATGGACGGGAGAGAAATTCGATGTTGTACCACTTTCTATTTTTCAGGTCGTGGTTTATTTTTGAGTGTGCAAAGTGCAAACCAGTTTGGTCGCATGTGAGCAACCAAACCTGGTCGCGTGGAATGCACGTGAATTGCAAACCACTGAATTTAACATGGACTTCCATGTGTGTTTTCTAGTTGGCACATGGGCCACAATTTTGCTAGCCGTGCGAGAGAAAAGTGTTGTAGCAGAGTGTGCACTGCGAAGTCCAAGAAGTCGCCGGTTAAATCCACAACACGGCCCCTCCAGCACGCCCTGCGACCAAATCGCGCCTTGCTTGGACGCGCAAGCGCACGCTCCGTTTGTTTCTACGTTTCCTCGCGTCATGCGCCACCCAAGCAGATTTCTGAGCGGTCCCAACTGCAACTAGGGTGTGCGGCACTATTTCTTGTGTCATTTTGTGTATGATTAAACTTGAGGTGATACCTACCACCATGTGTGGATGCTTTGGGGTGGTCCAACACCACCAAGGCACCGCCAATGGTGCTAGAAAAGTCCCCAGCCACCATATGGGGCAAACATGTGCCTTGGGCAAGGCTAAACGATTTTTCTTGTGTGTTAGAGTGTCGCCATGTAATATTCTGTGCCAAATATATGAGATACTCATTCCTTGTGTAGTTTCTAAGTCTTCAATCAAGATTTATCCAAGTGTCTGACACCATCTCCTTGCTGCATCTCCACAACACCACCCAACATTTGCCACAATGCCACTTGTAGCACACTTTACCATTGATGCTGAAATTTTGTGGGAATAATCTGCACATCCTAAGCTTTCCAAAGAGTCACCATCGACCTCCTAATGTGGTCATCTAGGTGGTCTACAAATTCTATTGCTGTAGGTGACACATTTCTGCCAGAAATTCGCGATGGCACCAAAACCAAATTCTGCACTCACCGAAGCACACGTTTGGCCATTGGAAGTGAAGAGGCATTGTTTAAAATTTGGGTGAAATAGCTCGCGTACTCATAAAATGCGAAGTGTGACACTCATCCGCCCAGCACGAGCAAAAAAATTGCCCAAAGGCCCAGTCCGTTTCCATGCTCCATCGCGACATGCGTCGCCGACCGAGCAGGAAAAAATGGCACATGGCTATCCGGATGATCGACGACCATTGAAACAAGTCGATGATTGAGGCCTCGCGAGCCGTCGATGACCAATGCCTCGATCGACGGCTCTCGAGGTCGAATATCACCGACTTTCGTCGCTGATTGTCGATCGGCCGGAGTTCCTCAATCTTGACGGGGACTTTGGAACTCCGGAAACGAGCTTAAGGAAACAAATAAACAAACGCTTCGACTTTGGCTACAAACCTTCTGTTTGAAGTATGAAATCACCACCAAACCCATTCTCCATTAAATTTAGCGGGTTTTGGGTTTTATTTTTCCGCACCTGTCGCTCAACGCATGGGGAGTATTGAACTCCCCACAAACCTTCCACATACCTCAACCAGAAGTATCACAAACCCCACCATTTTGGGGTTTGTGATACTTGAGGATGTGGTCCATGTCATGCGGCGACGATGCATGACATGGTATCGCGACATGGTTTTTTTTGCCATTTCTGTTGTTACTGGCCTGGTGGTTGCGGTGCCAGATAGGTAGCTGGGGTATGTTTCGCTAGACCGTGGGGGGATGAGTTATTTTGTTCCAAAAACTGGGTATATGTGACGAACACTTAAAATTTCCAACAGTGGGGACCACCTCGCTCATTCAGAAGAGCTGCGTTACGAAGAAACCGGTTGGCAGCGAGCGACTTGCGGCGCCACATGCAGGCCGGCAATGGTCTGCTGCAGCGGCATGCACAGCGGTGCGCGTGCGTGTAAGCTACCTGTGCAACGCGATGTGACTGGCAGTCACTTCGATCGCGTCCATCGCGTTTCAAGTGGGAGATCACGCAACTGTCACGTCACGTCAGTTATTGTCATCCCAGTAGCTGTCACGTCTACGGTGCCGCCGCAGACATGCCGCTGCCTGCCAGAGCAGGCAGCGTGTCAATGTCATGGCGAGAGCGGTGGGCGCGTGGGCCATCGCAACACGGCATGTGTGGGGCGCGATGGAGCTCAAAGTCCCCATTGCATGACATGCTGCCGTGAAGGAAAATGAGCGCGTGCGGATTTCTGTTCGTCACCGCGTGCACCGTTCAGGTGGCGTGGCGGCACGGTTTGGAAGACACCGCCAGGGTATCTCGCCTCGCCCACTTACCCTCGTGACCTGCTGTCACGACGTCGTGACCTGCTTGTGGGGGTTGTGGGTTTTAGTGTTTTTTCCGTCTACGCTGGGGCCCGCGGTAGCGGGCCCCAGCGTTTACACTGCAACGGTCACGAGGGTCACGAAAGCAGGTCACCTCGTCCTGCCGATACCGGTGGATTCTGCCGAGTACCATCCCACGGCTGCGATGCGGTTTGTGGAAATGACACCCGACAGAGAAGACGTCAGTCTCTCCCGAGGTGGGGTGGTCTTCAGCAGGCTTTTTAGAACGCGCAGCAGATTCGTGGTGGACTGAGGCGTAACTCTTTTCACAAAGTGAGAAACGCTTGGCTGGAGGAGTGCGCAACAATGGCCACCGACGGTGAGTTGTTCCACGTCCCTTCCCCTATGTGTACGCTGCTACTTCTGCCACCTCGCGCGCACAGCGGGTGCTGATAGGCGGAGGAGTAACATACCGTCAGCGGTGGTGGTGTTGAGTCAACACCACCACCGCACCACCAGAATGTCCCGTGGTTTTTCGCCACCACTGCCTCACACTGAAGACTGTGAGCCGTAATGAACACGCACACTGGCAGCTGCAAACACGATTGTTGGCCATCGCCGCTTCGCGTCGTCCACTCTATCGCAGTTCAAAACAGAGGCGAAGAACGAGCAAACATGGCTACACCGCGTACGTAGCCTACGCGTGTTTCGGAACGTTGGGGACTCCAACGTTGTATGAACAGCAGCACTCCGACTTGGAGTGCTGTTCATGAGTCGACAACTCCGCAGCCCTCGAGTAGGGCGTATTGCCGTTGAGGAGGAGTCCCACTTGCAAACAAAACAGCCCCGTCACTCACTCGGAGTGAGTGACTCACTCGAAAGCTTCCCTCTCAGCTCGACGTGGCGACGTCGAGACAGTGCACACATGCGGCAGGAGAATTGTTCGGAAGTGCTTTCTGAGGTCTTTCACGCAAGAGGACAGTACGGACGACTGACTGACTGGCCCTGTGGACATTGCGCGCACGCTTCTAGGCAGCCACTCCAGTTTGTGCTGACTTCTCAAGTACGTATGGCACACGTATGTTTGTGCTCGACTCCCCTGCGGTTGTCTGTGTTCCAGACAAGGACGCCACATCCTGCACGGGAGGCTCTCTCCACCGCTGGACGAAGACATGGGAAGGACGGGCTGTAGCAACTGCTGGTCGGTGTGTGAGGATGGTCTGGGGCTTGTGGAACTTTTCAAGGTGTGTCAGCGAACTCTTCAAGACTTCCACTGTGTGGAAGTCTTGAAGAGTTTGCTCTGAGGCACCTTGAAAAGCAAGTGGAGGAACTCAACTTCCTGTCCTGTGCTCTTTCCGCTCTCCAACTTTTCTTTCCTCGGACTGCAGGCATGTGTCTCATTGCGGCCGCTTGTGGTGGCGACATTGGGCTCGTCAGGGCCACTCTGGGAAAAGCAAGCGGATGCATGGATGCAAGTGGCAGTGGTGGTGGTGGGAGAGGAGGGCTGTGTGTGTGCAAGTGCTTTCAGGCAAGGGATGAGAGCTGTGGCGGCGTGACTGCTCTCATGGCTGCAGCAACGGCCGGCCATGCTCACATCGTGAAAGCGCTAGTGAGCGCCGCTAACATCAACGTGAGGGCACGGGATCAGGAAAGGGGATGGACGGCGCTCGCCATGGCTGCGGCAGAGGGCCACGAGGGTGTGGTTGCGGCTCTGCTCGCTTCGCCCACCGTGGCAGTCAACTGCAGAAGCAACGACGGAAAGACGCCGCTCATGCTGGCTGCGGAGGGGGGACACGTGGGAGTGGCAAAGCTGTTGCTTGCTGTGGCAGGAGTGAAGGTCAACTGCAGCGATGCGGACGGAGAGACAGCGCTGACGTTGGCTGCTGAGAGAGGCTATGAGGGTGTTGTGAGGCTGCTGCTGAAGTCGCACGCCGATGTGAGTGTGGCGAGTGATGCCGATGGGTTGACTGCTCTCATGAAGGCTGCTGCAAAGGGACACAAAGGGGTGGTGCGTGCGCTTTTGGAGCAGGGCTGTGTCAACATCAATGCGAGGAGAGCCAAGGAGACGAGGCCGAGGGGCAAGGACGGTGACGGAGTGCGGGTGTACGGAGGGGGTGGAGAGACTGCTCTCATGCTGGCGGTTGTGGGTGCACACTTTGACGTCGTCGAGACATTGCTTGGCTTCGGAGCAGACGTCGGCATCAAGGCCGAGGATGGTTGTACTGATGCCCTCACGCTCGCACTCAAGAAAGACCTCGTGGAGATGGCGCAGATGTTGGTGAGGGCAGGAGACATCGACACGCACGGCGTGCTCATGTGGGGCATTCGGAGGAAGATGTACTCCGTCGTGTGTCTGATGGCGAGGCTTGGAGCAGACGTGAACATGAGGGAAGGGGATGGGGCTGGCACCACTCCTCTCGCTGTTGCTGCAGTGGCGGGCGAGAGAGAGATTGTGTCTCTTCTCATCGCCAGAGGGGCGGAGGTGCAAACAGCGTTTGTGTGGGCGGCGGGGGCTGGCCACTGTGGGGCTGTGAAGGTGTTGCATGCGGAAGGAGCGGAGGTTGACGAGTGCGGTGCGGGTGAGTTGGCGCTGACGGTGGCGGAAATACGTGGGCATGAGGATGTGGTGCAGTACCTATTGAGTGTGGGTGCAGATCTGGGAAAACGCAGGAAGGTGGTGGAAATGATGGGCGAAGGTGACAAGGATAGAAAGTGCGAGAGGACGACAGAAGAAGGTAGGGAGAGGGAAGTTCAGGAGAAGAGTGAAGAGAAGAGGTGTGGTGTCAAGGATGAGGAGAGGGAAGCGGATAGTGGAGAGGAGAACAGTACAAAGGAAGTCAAGTTTAGGAAGAGGGGAAGTTACAGGAGGAAGGGAGAACAGAAGAGGAAAGGGCTGATGATTCGGAAAGAGGCGACGGAGGGGATGGAGGGCCTGAAAATGGAAGAGAGGGAGGGGGAGGGGGGAGAGGAGAGAACAGGGGGAGATGTGAGGAAGTGGGAAGTTGAGATGGACAAGGAATTGGAGAAGAAGTGGAAGGAGACGTGGAAGAGGAAAGAGGAGAAACAGTGGAAGAAAGAAATGAAGAGAAAATTAGGGTGGGAGAGGGGGAGAAAGGAAGGAAGATGTTTCTCTGGAGAGGAGTGAAGGATATGCCAAGTGAAGAGCACACAAAGGGGAGCGACTAAAAGTTTACAGAATTCTCAGACTGACCTCACAAATCTGTATGCATTTGCTTCATGTTGCCACACTTAACACTAAGAAGCACACATGTTTTTCTTAATAGGTAATGCAACTGACCCTTCTACAACTGTGGTTCTCATTTTCACAACTCGCTGCCATAACTTGTGACATAAGTGGATATGACACCTCCAATCTGACACTTTTGCGTTCTCCTGTTCCTTGTTCTGACCTTTTTTTTTGGTTGTTGTTTTTCACCTGGCAAAGAGACGACCAGAGCATGACCACAAGTTGTGAAAGCATCTGTGAGCATACTCATGACGTGTGGAATTAGTGAGATACATGTATGGACGTGATGAGACTGGACGTCTTCCTTGGTTACTGTGTTTGAGATGTGTGTGCCAGGCGTGAAATTATCCACAAAGGGTGCAGTATGCACAGCTTCTAGAGCAGAATTGACAAAGACATCATCGTTCAAATCATATGGATATCATTGCTGGCATCTGGATATGTCATTTCAACCTGCTATTTGATGGAATTTTTCGGTAACTGATAGAAGTGTCAACTATGTTCCGGTCATCGCTGGCATGAGCTCGAACATATGTCCAGCTGAAAAATTATTGGCTGTTGACGGAAGAAAAGATGGGCTTATTTGGCACTTTGGAAAATTCTCAACTGTCAAAAGCGGCAGTGTTGTCTCAGAAAAGACGTGTTGAGACAAGCAGAGGGGTGGTTCATTTCCGCCAGAATTTGGTGGTGGGTATCTTTACAAAGCGCACATTCTGATGGGGAAACCACGAAAAGATAGCAGACTGTTGGGCATACATAGTGCAGACCATCTCCCCGAAGAAACATGAGCATTTTCCAGAATCATGCTCTGCCATTCACATGAAATGAAGTCCAGTTTCTTTGTGAAAAGTATCAAGCCACGTGAGGGAAATGAGGAAGGACTTGAGATTGAAGAATTTCTGACATTACAATCCTTGCTCCTATAACCTGGTTCATGGCAAAAGTTTCAGAGGGTAATCTTACGTTACGTGTGATATTCAGGACCCTGGTAAACAAAGTGATTCCATCAATGAGTCCCTGGAACATGGAAACCCAGCTGGATTATATGTAGCATAGATTTTCATTGGTCCACGCAAAATTCTGCCGGCATCCCCTACTAGCGTTGGTCACAGATGAAGTGATGCCCACAGATTGCATGTGTGGATATCTTGCATACAATGTGTGATGTCCACACACACACACACACACACACACACACACACACACACACACACACACACACACACACACACACA
>SZWC01030045.1:14880-25113 GCA_023375785.1 Penium margaritaceum | reverse complement strand
ACACACACACACACACACACACACACACACACACACACACACACACACACACACACACACACACACACACACACACACACACACACACACACACACACACACACACACACACACACATACACACGAGTGGTGCCTGGACGAGCTGCTCGCGACGGTCGGGGCAGATTTGGGGCCTCATGAGGTGCTTCTGCAGCTCCAGCGCCTAGCAGCAATGTAGGGAGAGCACAGTGGAGATTGGCTGCTGGCGCACCCGCGCTTCGTTGCGGACCGCCTCTACATGGCGCCGGAGGACTGGCGCGTTGCGTGCCGCTTCCCCCTTGGGTTGCCCATCGAATACCTCCGCCATACGCCGACCTGCTCCTGTCCGGCGGCGGTGCGTCTCCACCCTTGTGCACCGCAGCATGCCCTGCGGTGCCCATGGGGCGGGGGGCCCAAGGCCATCCACGACGCAGTGGTTCGTGAGCTGGCAGCGATTATGCGTGAGAGCGGCATGGGCGGCGTCCTGGAGGAGCCAGAGGAGATTATTCCCGGAGGCCGGCCCGACATCACCTGCCTCGACACAGCCAGAGGCCACCTGCTGGCGCTCGACGTGGTCATCGCCGATCCCCAGCGACCCTCCCTGGCGCAGGCGTCTCGTGCGCAGCCGGGGGTCGCCCTTCAAGTGGCTGTTAGGGTGAAGGAGGGGAAGTACGCGCAGTGGCGCAGTCAGGCGGCCCATGATCAGATCGACTTGGTCTTCTCCGCCATGGAGACCCTAGGCGCCTGCTCACGTGGTCTGGACGAGGTTTTACGCAGAGCTACGACAGCCTCGGATAGGCGTCTCGCCAGGCACGGCGGTTCTGAGGGGACGGCATGGCCACTCCGAGCGCTGCTCAGCCAGCGTCTGGCGGTCACCCTACAGTGGGCCCAGGCCCAGCAGTTCCGTCGGCGTGCAGCGGAGTGGGCAGCAGATGCTGCTCTCGAGGAGGATGTAGAACAAGCTCAAAGAGCTCTTCTGCGTCGGGAGGAGGGACCAGCAGAGGCGGACCTTGCTTTTGTGGGCCGCGAGTAGTTGTTTTCTGTAGAGCGTGCTGTTTCCTGGTTGTCTTTGGATGTACAAACCTGCCTGGAACAAGAGTCTGGTCCACGCTAGTACCTTGTACCTTTCTTTCTGTTCATGAATAATATTTTACACACACACACACATACACACACACACATACACCCACACACACACACACACACACACACACACACACATGTGTGTGTGTGTGTGTACGTGCGTGTGTGTGTGTGTATGAGTGTGTGTGTGTGTGTACGTGCGTGTGTGTGTGTGTATGAGTGTGTGTGTGTGTGTACGTGCGTGTGTGTGTGTGTATGAGTGTGTGTGTGTGTGTACGTGCGTGTGTGTGTGTGTATGAGTGTGTGTGTGTGTGTACGTGCGTGTGTGTGTGTGTATGAGTGTGTGTGTGTGTGTACGTGCGTGTGTGTGTGTGTATGAGTGTGTGTGTGTGTGTACGTGCGTGTGTGTGTGTGTATGAGTGTGTGTGTGTGTGTACGTGCGTGTGTGTGTGTGTATGAGTGTGTGTGTGTGTGTACGTGCGTGTGTGTGTGTGTATGAGTGTGTGTGTGTGTGTACGTGCGTGTGTGTGTGTGTATGAGTGTGTGTGTGTGTGTACGTGCGTGTGTGTGTGTGTATGAGTGTGTGTGTGTGTGTACGTGCGTGTGTGTGTGTGTATGAGTGTGTGTGTGTGTGTACGTGCGTGTGTGTGTGTGTATGAGTGTGTGTGTGTGTGTACGTGCGTGTGTGTGTGTGTATGAGTGTGTGTGTGTGTGTACGTGCGTGTGTGTGTGTGTATGAGTGTGTGTGTGTGTGTACGTGCGTGTGTGTGTGTGTATGAGTGTGTGTGTGTGTGTACGTGCGTGTGTGTGTGTGTATGAGTGTGTGTGTGTGTGTACGTGCGTGTGTGTGTGTGTATGAGTGTGTGTGTGTGTGTACGTGCGTGTGTGTGTGTGTATGAGTGTGTGTGTGTGTGTACGTGCGTGTGTGTGTGTGTATGAGTGTGTGTGTGTGTGTACGTGCGTGTGTGTGTGTGTATGAGTGTGTGTGTGTGTGTACGTGCGTGTGTGTGTGTGTATGAGTGTGTGTGTGTGTGTACGTGCGTGTGTGTGTGTGTATGAGTGTGTGTGTGTGTGTACGTGCGTGTGTGTGTGTGTATGAGTGTGTGTGTGTGTGTACGTGCGTGTGTGTGTGTGTATGAGTGTGTGTGTGTGTGTACGTGCGTGTGTGTGTGTGTATGAGTGTGTGTGTGTGTGTACGTGCGTGTGTGTGTGTGTATGAGTGTGTGTGTGTGTGTACGTGCGTGTGTGTGTGTGTATGAGTGTGTGTGTGTGTGTACGTGCGTGTGTGTGTGTGTATGAGTGTGTGTGTGTGTGTACGTGCGTGTGTGTGTGTGTATGAGTGTGTGTGTGTGTGTACGTGCGTGTGTGTGTGTGTATGAGTGTGTGTGTGTGTGTACGTGCGTGTGTGTGTGTGTATGAGTGTGTGTGTGTGTGTACGTGCGTGTGTGTGTGTGTATGAGTGTGTGTGTGTGTGTACGTGCGTGTGTGTGTGTGTATGAGTGTGTGTGTGTGTGTACGTGCGTGTGTGTGTGTGTATGAGTGTGTGTGTGTGTGTACGTGCGTGTGTGTGTGTGTATGAGTGTGTGTGTGTGTGTACGTGCGTGTGTGTGTGTGTATGAGTGTGTGTGTGTGTGTACGTGCGTGTGTGTGTGTGTATGAGTGTGTGTGTGTGTGTACGTGCGTGTGTGTGTGTGTATGAGTGTGTGTGTGTGTGTACGTGCGTGTGTGTGTGTGTATGAGTGTGTGTGTGTGTGTACGTGCGTGTGTGTGTGTGTATGAGTGTGTGTGTGTGTGTACGTGCGTGTGTGTGTGTGTATGAGTGTGTGTGTGTGTGTACGTGCGTGTGTGTGTGTGTATGAGTGTGTGTGTGTGTGTACGTGCGTGTGTGTGTGTGTATGAGTGTGTGTGTGTGTGTACGTGCGTGTGTGTGTGTGTATGAGTGTGTGTGTGTGTGTACGTGCGTGTGTGTGTGTGTATGAGTGTGTGTGTGTGTGTACGTGCGTGTGTGTGTGTGTATGAGTGTGTGTGTGTGTGTACGTGCGTGTGTGTGTGTGTATGAGTGTGTGTGTGTGTGTACGTGCGTGTGTGTGTGTGTATGAGTGTGTGTGTGTGTGTACGTGCGTGTGTGTGTGTGTATGAGTGTGTGTGTGTGTGTACGTGCGTGTGTGTGTGTGTATGAGTGTGTGTGTGTGTGTACGTGCGTGTGTGTGTGTGTATGAGTGTGTGTGTGTGTGTACGTGCGTGTGTGTGTGTGTATGAGTGTGTGTGTGTGTGTACGTGCGTGTGTGTGTGTGTATGAGTGTGTGTGTGTGTGTACGTGCGTGTGTGTGTGTGTATGAGTGTGTGTGTGTGTGTACGTGCGTGTGTGTGTGTGTATGAGTGTGTGTGTGTGTGTACGTGCGTGTGTGTGTGTGTATGAGTGTGTGTGTGTGTGTACGTGCGTGTGTGTGTGTGTATGAGTGTGTGTGTGTGTGTACGTGCGTGTGTGTGTGTGTATGAGTGTGTGTGTGTGTGTACGTGCGTGTGTGTGTGTGTATGAGTGTGTGTGTGTGTGTACGTGCGTGTGTGTGTGTGTATGAGTGTGTGTGTGTGTGTACGTGCGTGTGTGTGTGTGTATGAGTGTGTGTGTGTGTGTACGTGCGTGTGTGTGTGTGTATGAGTGTGTGTGTGTGTGTACGTGCGTGTGTGTGTGTGTATGAGTGTGTGTGTGTGTGTACGTGCGTGTGTGTGTGTGTATGAGTGTGTGTGTGTGTGTACGTGCGTGTGTGTGTGTGTATGAGTGTGTGTGTGTGTGTACGTGCGTGTGTGTGTGTGTATGAGTGTGTGTGTGTGTGTACGTGCGTGTGTGTGTGTGTATGAGTGTGTGTGTGTGTGTACGTGCGTGTGTGTGTGTGTATGAGTGTGTGTGTGTGTGTACGTGCGTGTGTGTGTGTGTATGAGTGTGTGTGTGTGTGTACGTGCGTGTGTGTGTGTGTATGAGTGTGTGTGTGTGTGTACGTGCGTGTGTGTGTGTGTATGAGTGTGTGTGTGTGTGTACGTGCGTGTGTGTGTGTGTATGAGTGTGTGTGTGTGTGTACGTGCGTGTGTGTGTGTGTATGAGTGTGTGTGTGTGTGTACGTGCGTGTGTGTGTGTGTATGAGTGTGTGTGTGTGTGTACGTGCGTGTGTGTGTGTGTATGAGTGTGTGTGTGTGTGTACGTGCGTGTGTGTGTGTGTATGAGTGTGTGTGTGTGTGTACGTGCGTGTGTGTGTGTGTATGAGTGTGTGTGTGTGTGTACGTGCGTGTGTGTGTGTGTATGAGTGTGTGTGTGTGTGTACGTGCGTGTGTGTGTGTGTATGAGTGTGTGTGTGTGTGTACGTGCGTGTGTGTGTGTGTATGAGTGTGTGTGTGTGTGTACGTGCGTGTGTGTGTGTGTATGAGTGTGTGTGTGTGTGTACGTGCGTGTGTGTGTGTGTATGAGTGTGTGTGTGTGTGTACGTGCGTGTGTGTGTGTGTATGAGTGTGTGTGTGTGTGTACGTGCGTGTGTGTGTGTGTATGAGTGTGTGTGTGTGTGTACGTGCGTGTGTGTGTGTGTATGAGTGTGTGTGTGTGTGTACGTGCGTGTGTGTGTGTGTATGAGTGTGTGTGTGTGTGTACGTGCGTGTGTGTGTGTGTGTGTGTGTGTGTGTGTGTGTGTGTGTATGCGTGTGAACCAAGGGAGACCCGACGTGGAGGTCACACGCCAAGCCCTTGGGATAAACCTCCCAACCCTTGACCCCTTGGTGTTTCCAGGGAGCCCTTTGGATACCGCACGAACCTCTCCTAGCAACAAGACCGTTGCTAATTACCGAGGTTCCTATCGTGGACCTTATTTGTAGCATTCATGCCAAGGTGCGCTACGAAGGACTTGTAGGATGGAATAGACGTGTGCGCGGTTATGCTTGGAGAAAAAGAGAGATGGGAAATGAAGAAATCCTTTAGACTTGATGGATCATTACCAGGTAACATACAAAGTCTTTGGGTAAAATTCACGTGCCTAGAACCCCTAGGCGTTCTTATGCACCAGCCCCTATGAGTCATCCGAGAGCCCCTCGACGCCTCGAAGCCCTCTGCAGAGGTGCAATAACAAAAACATATCATGCATGATATAGTACACGTTTTGAGGTTTCCAATGGACCCAAGAACACCTCAATCCATAGAGAAACGGCTGAATTATGACTATTTGAGTGTTCCACGTGTGACTGCCATTGGCAACCCTGGCAAGAGGAGTCACAGCCGCCCGAAGCGCCTTTGCTTGCGAATACAGCTCCAGCCGCCAGTCTGAAGTGCCCATGGACCCCAATGAACCTTGCCTCAGGGCCAAAAATCCATCCAGGGGTGCTTTGGCTGCAGTGGGTGAGAAAGTCGCTCCGCCGTGCTCAGGGTCGAACCGGTACGTTTCCTGTTTTCTGGAGGTGCACCTCCCACCTTTGCATGGCCGTATCTTTCTCTTCCCTGCATCGAATGACCCAGTTCTTGGGTCTATTTCACACATTTTTTCATGTAGAACTCAAGAGAAGCATCAAAACATGCATATGAATTCAGCATGATGACATTATCACCACCTCGACTGGAAGCTCCCATAACATGCCCCCCCTCCGAGGACGCACCGTCCCGGTGCTCTCCTGCTACGCTCGGAGGATAGTGTTGACAGCATTGCCCCTGTGGAAATTGGCTTCGGGGATCCAGCAGTTGATCCCCGAAGCCAATTTCCGGGCGCCGCTCCGCGATCCAATCCGCTCTCTCTCGCGCCTCCGCTGCTGCCTCTACGCTGGCGCGGACAGGCCGGTCCGCAGGCACCTGCGGTGGGGCCTCCATGTCGGAGCGGAGGTGCTGCTCTCCACGGATGGCCGCGTCCATGCACCAACACGTGTGACGGAGAGTCCAATGGCGTCGCAGAGTCCGGCGGGTGCGACCGGCATAGGCGCAGCCGAACCAAGGACACCTCCAAGGAGGCCCCCGCGTCCCCGGGCCGCCCAGAGGGGCCGGTGTATGGCCCGGTGACAACGGGGGAGAGGCCAGGCTGGCATGCACGACGGCAGCACCTCCCGGAGGAGGGGACCACGGTACCAACGCCAGGGGCGCCGAGTCAGGCGGAGCTGGGTAAACCAGAGGGGCGGCTCCACTGTCGTTGGCGACCGCCGCCGCCGCCTGACCGCCAGGCGCTGGACAAGCCGGCGACGCGTCGTCGGGGTCTGTCGACAAGACGGGAAGCACAGACGGCCGACGCCGGCGTCGACAAGCGCGCTTGGTCCGAGTACGGCCCGGCCCAGTCATAGTCGTTGATGGCTGGGCTCGAGGCGGGCGGCCTGCGGGCGACTCCTGGGCACCCGGCTCCAGCACGAGCTCCACATCAGCCTGCTCCTGCTCCTCCACCTCCGCAGGAGCATCAAGGGGTGGGGTCGAGCTCCGGCGCCCGCGAGGGTCATCGCCGTCATCACCGCCAGCACCTGCTGCATCTCCAGCTCCCCCAGGTGTCGCAGAAGGCCGTCCACCACTCGCGGATCGCGTCTGCCGAGCACCACTCCCGGAGGTAGAAGGGCGCGGGCCCGACGACTGGGACTGGCGGCCGCCCTGACAACCCTGGCCCGTAGCAGCAGGAACCGGAGACAGCAACACGGAGGCCTCCGCTGCCAGCGCAGCAAGCACGACCTGCACCGCTGGGACGCCCACCGGGCTCGCGAGGGGCTCGCTCACCGGAAGCGCGAACGGTAAATCTGGAGGCACCTCGTGCGCGGCGGAAGGGGCGACCTCATCTGCTGCCTCCATGACGACCTCGTGCCCTGGGTCGCTGCTGCCCGACGTGTGCGGAGCAGCAGGGTCAGGCGCCAGCCCGTCCGCATGCGCCTGCAGCGTGGAAACGTGAGCCGCCAACCCCAGGACCTGGTGGTGAAGATGTGCGAGGGCTTCGCGACTGCGCTGCTGCTCCTGCAACTCCTGGAGCGCCTGGCTCTCGAGAAGAGCCTGGAGCCGGTGCACTGCCACTGCGACCTCATCGACCCGCGGGTCAGGACCTGGCGAGGAGCCCGCGTGGGCGGCAAAGTCGCTGCGAAGGACTGCCGCCTGCTGGTGAAGATGGGCAAGCGCCTCCCGAAGCGACGCATGCTGCTGGTGGAGGGTGGAGAGGTGCTGGCCGACGTGGGAGTCGTAGCAGAGGAAAAGACCGCGGAGCCGCTCCCGAGTGTCGGCCTGGAGCGCCGCGCACTCACCCTCCAAGTCGGCACGGAGGTGAGAGAGGAGGGCATCGAGCTCCGCGGCGGAGACGGCCGCGCGCTGGGGCTGCGGCTGCGGCAGCGGCTGTTGTGGCCACTGCGGTGGCTGCTGCTGCAGTGGCCGTTGTTGCTGTTGTTGTGGTTCCTGCTGCTGCTGCTGCTGAGGCGGCTGCCACGGCTCCGGTCGAACATGGTGCTGGCTCTGCTGAACCCGCAGGAGCTGCTGCAGCTGTAACTGCAGGTCCTCCAGCTGCTGCTGCTGGCGAAGCTCCGACTGCTGCAGCCGCCACAGATGGTGGAGCTGCTCCTCCTGGTGCCGCAACTGCTGCTGCCACATATCCTCCTGCCGCTGCTGTCGCACCTCCTGCTGCTGCACCTCCTCTGCCTGCTGCTGCTGCTGTGGGACGTCCTGCCGCTGCTGCTGAGGGGACTCAGGCTGCCGGAGCTGTGGGATCTCCGCCTGCTGTTGCTGCCCCGGAACCCCAGCTACTGCACTATGGAAGTCTCCACCCGGACGCCGGGGCTCCCCGGGCTGCGGCAGGAGGGGCCGGAGGCCTGGGGACAAGCGGAGACACAGAGGAGGCTGGACGACGCATCCCCTGCACAGGCGCCTGCGCACCACCGGGCGAAGGGGCAGCGGGGCGGCACCACGCAGCCCAGGCCCTGGCTCCGCCACTGGCTCCGCCTTGCGCTTACAGGGGCTGGCCACACCGACGGCCGGCGGGAGGAGGCGGGGACGCTTATTCCCGGGATGGTTTACTCTTCGACCACTGAACATTATGAAAATGGTTCCCTTCGTGGAATTCAATCTTTCAACATATTTTCTGATGGTGGAAACATTCAAAAAAAAATAATGCCTGATGGAATTCCACAATGACATAAGCATGTATCTGTTTCAAAACCACTTAACAACATCTAAAATGGTGATCAGGAAGACTAACCGACCAGATTTGACAACAAGCGAGGGATTGGTGTTTCCTTTTTGACCATGCATATGGATCGGGATTGTTTGAGTTCATCAATTCTTGAGATGCAGAGTGAGTAAACTTGAGTCATGTCTTCTATTTGGCAACTTCAAGGTGAGATGAGTTGAGACATATCTCATTTCAAAAGTTCCATCGAAAAGTTTCTAGAGGACATTTATTAGTTTTTCATGATTGGGTTCGTGGAATCCTGTCTCTCATCTTTAACTTTGAGATGAGCTTAAAAGTTTGAGATGGGCAATTTCCCCAGGAAAACGTTTATCTTGAAGTTCAAGCCTTAGGTTCTCAGGGTTGACTGAGCTGCTCAGATGGTGGGTGGTGTGGTTGGTTAAGCAGAAACATTGATATTGTGACTGTCATTTTGTTTCCAACTGTTTCTCACCCAAACCTCCTTTCTCAACCTTTCACACAAGTTTCAAATCCAATTTGAATAACAACCTACTCAACTGGCCACCTCGTATGTCAAGCTGGCTGCCAGTGTGGCGGCCAGCATGAAATGTTGTCATGCTTTTGCACAACAGTGGCGATGACAAAACTGCACCAACCAGTGCCTCCAGAATTTCCGTGAAGCTCTTTGGAGCCTTTCAAAAACACATGCCATGACTCTGTCGCGGGTTACCTCTGTGAACTCTGGGCCCAGATTACACAGCCAGCTTAGCTAGCTGTGTGTACTGTTGTGCCTTTTCTGGTGAGCAGAGCAACATGTCGAAGAGGTTTGATTTTGCGAATCATTGTAGATCAATGCAACTGTGCACAAACCTATTCTTAACAGGAAATTAAACTGATCCCACTTGGATGATCCCACCTTCCACAGCAAGGTTTCCTCCTTGTCAGGCAAGTTCAGGAGCGCAGTGTTGACGACCGGAATCAGATCTATTGAGTCTCTTTGCGAGGAGACTAGAAATCTTCAATGCAATAATGAGGTTGTCTCCTTGTACAGCATGTTCACATGCACAGTGCCAACAAAGAATTCCCCTACTGCAGTGAATCATCTTCACTGAGGACATCACCATTGGCGACGGCCTCAAAACTTATTGCGTTACAAAGTACCCCTTGAATTGAAAAAGTGGTGAAATTTCTAAAACAAATTTCAGCATAGTTTCACATACTCGATCTTCCTAATTCCAGTCCTGGTTTTGCAACGCCTTTCTGGATGCATCAGAGGTATAGTTAATCGTCTCCATACACGCAGCATTCAGTGCATTAGGTACGTAGATTTGGGTAATTTCCATGAAATTGTCTTAACGGTGAACCGTCCTGTGTTCACAAGGAAAACAGTGGACATGTTACCTGTGTCTTGGGATTTTTATGTTATAATTCAACAACGGATGAAAAGAATATGACAGTGTGGGTGAAATGTACAATTGTCGTACATATGTCCAGAAACATCCCATGTGGGCTTATTTGTAAATCGAATGTTTACTTCCTCATTCTTGACCTCGAACAGGAATTAACTTCATGTCAAATGTAGTTTTGCTATTACTTGATTGTGGTTCTATCCATGACAAACTGCCGAACTCCCCCCACCCCCCGAAACCCTCGAATCTATTCAATCATTGTACCTGGTGCGTGTATTGTATAGTAATTATTTCTGTGCACTAGTGTATCTTGTACACTAGTGTAAGTTTTTATGTGTCCTTGAGATACATGGACTCTATACACTTTACCAATACAACTTAAATTTTGGGGGAGGGGGGAGTCATCACTGGATCCGATGCCCCCCCCCCCTCCTCTAAAAGGGTAGAGTGTATTAGCGAAGTGTAGTGGAGGGGTGTGTTTCTTTTATGTGATGAGAAAAAAAAAGAACTGAAAACTTGTGTATATCCAATCGTTGACCGCCGTTATATCACGATCGATGATCGACGATCAACGACTGCGGATCCAGAACGACAACTAATACGCACCAATCCCCCCCCCC
>SZWC01030044.1:0-24604 GCA_023375785.1 Penium margaritaceum | reverse complement strand
ATCATCATCATCATCATCATCATCATCATCGTCATCATCATCATCATCATCATCATCATCATCATCATCACATCATAGTGACGACCTGACCAGTTCATCATCGCCATGATGCATACATTGCAACGATGACGTACGGCCAGCATCGCCCAGCAAACTTGCCACTGTTCTCGACGGAGCAGCGATATGCTTTTGAAACGATCTTTACCCCCCCCCCTCCCAGCGTTTTAGAAGACCAGTCACCATGTCTGGATTAACGGGGATTCAATTTGCAGTCAGGTCGCCTTCGTTTTGTGATGAATTTTTTGTTACACTGGGATTTGTTAGAACGAAACGAATCGATGACTTCCCGTGGTTAGCAGCCTACACCATATCTTTAGTCACACAGCCAACGAAAGGCTTTCCATAGCGTTTCATCGATATGGTCAGTCAGGTTTCTTCCCCAAACACCCGTGAGGAGGTGCCGAAGGCATGGGCTTAATCTCCATGCGAATGCTAGAGACCTTTCCAATCGCATTCATCCATCACACAAGTCTAACACGATGCAGGTCTAAAAATCCCCATGGATTTCAGGGGGACTTTTGTGCCTGCACTAAGCATGGCTTGGGTAGGGTAGTAAACCCAAAAACACGGGTGCCAACTTGGGTAGGGCTACACATACGCTATATTGATCAACAAAGGCTCATTTCTCTGTTGTGAGTGGGTCTGAGCCTGTTCCCGCGTGTTGGGCGGTCCTGATGTGGCTCGTCGAAGAAACTTTCATTAGCGTTTTTTGGCAAGCCGCACAAAATTCTGTCACAACTTCCCCCAATTTCAATTTTTTGTGCACCTTCTTTGGTAGCTTTTTGGTGAGCTCCTTTAAGATCTATTTTCCATCTTTGGCGTTAACCGACGACTTTGATTTTTATCTTGATTCTATAGCTGGACACGGGAGGCAGCACGACGAAGGGATTGGCAAGTGCGCGCAACTGTTTGCAATTGCGCCTTTTCGGTTTTCCAGAATCAAACGTCAATCAACCCGTTCCTGCTAATTCTTCATGGTCTGTAGGCCAATTGCGCCTACGTGGCAGGTCTCCCAACGTCTGGGTAATGTCCTAATTGTGTTTTTTGCTAGAATCAGAACAAGTTGCCCTCATGAGGACGTTAACGCTAAACATGGAATGAAAAATCGATTTCAATTGAAATATAACCAAATTGACAGTGAGAACCCGATGAAGGCATCAAATTCAATACTACAACATTTCAAGAAGTTTTGCTACCTTGGATTTACCGCCCGTCGAACCGCGCGTTGATGCGCATGGCGGCTACCGACTATCCGTATTGATGCAAGTGGCAGCTACCGAATACTTGTGAAATCAGGATGCGTCGCCGTCTTCTTCAGATGAGAACAACTTGCAAATCTTGCGGCGGAGGGACTTTGATCTCGCGGTTTCGGACCCTGCCTCGGTCTTATGAAGATCAACAAATAATCACAAATCGTGCGGGAAACTTCGCAAACCCTAGAATCAAAATCAAAATCAAAGGCGTCAGTTCAACGCCTTAGTCATTCTCTATGCCGTTGCGCAAGACTGTTTGATTCTTTGAATTCCAGTGGTTCAATTGTGCAAGAGTGGTGGAGAGCGGTTTGCCCATCAATGCGCACCGTGGAGTCCCTCGATGTAGGCAAATCACGAGCTACATTCTTTCGAGCAGTACAAGCACCTGCGGGTTTACGACTGTGCTCCCTTGCAACTTCCCTACCATGGAGTCTACACCCAACATCACCAATTGCTCCTTCTCCTCTAGCGATGTAACGTTTCAACCATCATCACAAGCTACAGCCACGTCTCAATGAGTCGGAGGACTACCGGATGACCGTGACCACAACCTTACGCATTTGAATGACCCACTACAACATCCAAGATGCCTATCATCAAGCACACCATCCAAATTCAATTGCCATTAGTTGGCAACGACCGGGCTGGGTACGTGCGTGGTTTACATGTCCTGATGGCCACATCCCCTTTTTTGTATGTGGCAGCCGGCGTCATCCCAAGACCTCATTTTCATTTGTCATTATAAGAAGATCGGCTCCCATTTTCCCTGACCGTGTGCATCTAGGAGACGTGAGCAACTCTTCTACATCAACTTGAAGCGAACTTGGAAATTACCGCACAATTACATGGCCACCGGGTCGTATGATGTGGAACCCAAAGTGGGATGTGGCACTTGTTTGCATGGTTGTGGAAAATGCACCTACCTTTCGCAACAAATTGGGTTGGCTGTAAAGCTATACGAAATCATTAAACCATTGCTAGCTGATGACTTTGGGATTGAAGATAAACGTTTGAGGCATGCAAAGGTTGGTTCTTGCATGAGCATCCTCACCACCTTCTGAACAAATGCACACTCTCATTCAACTTACCGGAAGAAGTCTCAATTGATTCTCATGGGAAGTGGAGTTCTCAACTGAAAAGTGGAAGCACCTAAGGAAGGTCAATTAAAAACAAGCCAAGTTAGAGTGCAAAAGCATGCCATGGTATGATCTAGAATGAAAGCCTTTTGCAACGCAGAAGGCATGCAGTCAGAACGTTACTCTTAATGAACATGTAGTCACGAATGCACAAGATCCTATGGATGAGCCCATGGATGATGGGTACATAAGGCGTGTCTAGTGTAGGACTTCCTACCATAGATCTCACCATTGAAAAGGTTGACAAGATTTTGAAAGGTACATTCAAGTTGGAGTATGTGATTGAAGATGAAGGACCAAAGACGACATATGGCCATGCGATATGCACTGTCATTAATGACACCTCTATCCACCATTCCAACAATCTTCATTTTTTGGATGCGTTCAAGGTAGATCTTGATGCGTGTGAGGACATCCTTCACTCCTTAGGCATTATCCAACTAATCTTAATGTATTGCATGCCATTTAATTTGAACTTTTTGTGCCAAGGCTGCCATTTCCTCATCGTTGGGCCATGTTTCATAATCATTCAAAATGGTCCGTCCAATCCCAAACCGTTTGCTATGCGATGTCACATCAACATTTTGGAGCCCATGAACCAGGTTTTTTCTTAGTGGATCTGGTTGCGATGGAAGTTTTGTGTTCTATTTCTTTACGTTGTTGTCATAATTTCTCCTTCACATGACGTTGCGCAAGATGAAACATGAAACAAGTTGGGGTTGAAGCTAAATGTTATATCTAGGAACACCATGAATAATGTGAAAGAGTTCTTTGAGGATGCAGAAATACATGTTCATGGGTGAAAATGCACATGAAAAACAATGATTAAACATTCCATGAACGTTTTGGGAGGAAATGAACTCAGTGAGGTGATGACGTATTCCAAAAAAATGCATCAACAAGCCATAACCTTTGAAGAATGGAGTATTGGTAAGAACATGATTGTTTGGTGGCAACCTACATCCATGGCTGAGGCTTGAAACACAAATGCGTGCATCATAAACCTAGGTCTACCAATGCATAAGCAAAAATCTACATCATAGCTGATAAGAACATTTTGTTTCATTTCACTACGAAGATAACCAAATTCAACACAACGTAAAGCAAGCATAATGACAGGTATTTGGGTTCCATGTTATGCACCGAGTCCATCAGTGGACCAAGCCATGTCATCACGATGCCCAAACCTTGCCTTCCTCAACAGATCACCTTTGCATGAAATATGTTTGATGGTGGATGAAAAACATACTAGCTCCCGAATAGCATCTCTCATCACATAATGAATAATGAATGCAACTTGTAGGAAATGCTCACACAACTCACAAACCACTATAACATAACAGCACACATAAATTAAATGAGCAAATGAACCTCCAGTCATGGAAAAGTGTTTGAGAGCATGGTGTTAGCACGCATGTATGCCACAATGCACTTTTGTTTTACAAGCCACATGCACTTCACGTTGAAAATCCATACAGGATGACCACACATGAGCTATTATGCCATTATTGATGCTCTTGAGTTGCAAGGGTGCATGGTTCTCATTAAGAATCTGGCCATGATCATAGATAGTATTTTGCTCAAAATTTATTGAATTGTGTAGCAAATCAGGTGCCTAAATCAGAAATCATGGCCAATGAAACCTTGGTGCGAAGCACCTTGTGGAGACGGAGCGTCCATGGTAAGGGTGTTGACTTTGTAAAGGCAATGCCATGGTACCTACATTATGGAGCTTGACTTATGTTGAGCTGATGCATGGTGTGAGGAATGAGGTGATGAAATCGGCAATTGCTTAAGTTGGAACAATGTTCCAAAGGGCTGTTCCAAAGCTCAAAATAGCTCTTTGGAACAGCCTGCTTTTGTCAAAAGATGGTTGAAGAAACCCGACGTGAGAGGTCTAAGGGATGATTATGAATGATGCTGAATAAAACATTTGAAGTATAACAAAATTTGGGATAATGTTGTGAAAGAGGTTAAAAACAAAGACTAAAACAATAGTAAACAATAGAAAAAAACCAAGTTCGACTCAAAAACAATGCCAAAATGGGTAGAAGAACGCCAAAGGGGTTGAACCATTTTTGCATTAGCAATTGAGGGCAACATTGTAGCCAATCCCGAAATGCAAGCCAACAACTCATTGAATCACTTGTTTTTGGCTCAATGTATGGACTGTTTTAGCACGTCCAAAATTCTCAAGGGGACAAAACTTCTCCTTTTTCCAAAGAGAACATCGAAGGCTCCAGAGTTGTTCATCTTGTGAGGAGCCCAAACCTAAAAAACACCAGAACCATGAATTTAATGATGGATCTTTTCATACACTGCTATGTTTGATGCTTTTTGAAAGAGAACCCTATTGCATGAAAAATATTTTGGTAGTCATGGGGAGTTGGAAATAATTGGTAAAGTGCCTCACATGAAAAAGGGGGTGAATTATCGTTTCTTTCTTGGTGGCCTCCACACGTCTTGGTTGGGAAGGAGGAAAATTTTCAAGTAAGAATGAAATTTAGTTATGTGAAAGCAACATGTACCTTTTCACGTTTCAAAAAGATTTTTTTTATCCTTTTTTCTTAGCAAAAAATCTGGTCTTTAAAAACACACCTTGAAATGCTCATATTGAATGAATTACACACATGTAGCTTACAGACTTTCCCCTGAAACCAAAAACGTTTAAACATTGCCCCTCTTCGGCACGAATCCCTTGTATAGGGCTGAATGATGAAGTTTCTTAGCTGAAGTGTTTAGATTTTTGGTCAACTTAAGTGAAAAACAAGCGAAGAAGCACAAAGTATGTTATTGATATGGGAAATCAAAAGATGAAGTAAAATCAGCATTGAGGGTCAACTTAATGCAAAAAACCTTCATTTCGTAAAATGAGCAATGGAAATAAAAAAATGGGTATACTAATAATGATTTTGAGGAAAACGTTTTCTAGTACCTTTCTAGGTTTCAAATTCTCTACGCCCTCTTACTTTGCCATTTTCATGAAGAAAGAAATTGAAACCTCATATGAAGTTTGATCACATACACAATCTAGGTGGATAAAATGTTTTGAACATTAAAATGGCTGACAAACAAATAAATTTCAAGTTTTGACTCTCATCGAACCACTTTGAACATAAAAACAAACCATCCAACTATTCCACAGAACAAAAGATAACATCCCTCCAACTTTTCGTACAAAAGAACCACGTGTACAACCTATGAAACAAATGCAACAAACCACCCACCCATTTTTGCAAAGATCACAACATGAATTTTGGACTTGACATGGGAAGAATACAATGATGCATCCTTCTGATCCATGGTGAATGATAAAATCATGTCATGCATCAATGCTACATGGTATGTGGCAAAACATGACATTTGTTTGAGAAATTTTGAGTCGGTTTGTATTCTCCACGTATCATTGGCATACCCCAGTGAGCCTTGATTTAGATATTACCTATTTTTCAAGACGTTGAAATTCCTCAAAAGGATTTTCGTCGATTTCAAAGTACCACCAAATTAGCTCCAAAGTTGTTTCACCAGTTTCAAAGGTCCACCACCACTATTTCGTCCAATCCTCCCCCGGGTTCTTTTGTTTTATCTGTCTTTTACCCGCATTTCAACGTGGTAGGAGATTTCAAGCAATTCAATGTGCCTCTTGGTGGCTCTCGAGGCCACCGAGAGCTCCTTGCCTTTTGTTTGACGTTCATTGAACGTCAACATGAGGGCGACGAGCATTCAACCGTTTGAAACATGGAACGGACGAATGGTCGTTGCTCTTCAAGACCAACAAGAAGAAAAAAACCACATTGAGCCAACAGCTACGTCAAAATAAAAACTACACAACCTTGAGTCCACCCCCTAGTTTTCATTGAATTCAAAAATACCCCAAAAACAATTACGAAGTGCAAAGAATGTCATCAAACTAATCATGGAACGACTCAATCCTTGAAATCAAAGTCCACTTGGGTATGCATTATTTTATTTACGAAATTGTCAATTGTGTTGTTTTCTATGTGACATCGATGTATGCATCATGTTTTTTACGGCATTGTCGTGTGCATTGTTTTGTGGACGCCAATGATACATCAACTACTTTGATTGAAAAATTGAAAAAAAACTTCTTAAAAATTTATTTCATACTATATTTGACGAATTGTTCTTCTTAAAGTTGTATTCAATGAAACGTCTTTAAAGAGTTAGTACGCTCTCTTGTGATACAACATGAATTTCTGAATTTACGACCATAAAGATCACACTCTTTAGGTCATCTAAACCTTCTCATTTATAATAGAATTTGTACAAACTGAATTTAAAAATTAATAAGTATTTATTTGGAAAAGAATACAATTTTTGTGCAGAGCCTTTGCCTTCTTCTTGAGGGAATTTGAAACTTAAACTATTAAAAAGAATTATTGAAATAGTTAACCATTTTATTGCTCATTAAATTATGAATTATTTCTAATTAGTTTGGATCTTATTCGTGCCTTATATCATGAATAAATTGATTTTATTCATAAGTTTTTGCACCATTTGGTTTGTTTTGAAATGTTTTGATGGTAGTGTATGCATATGATCCCTTCCAATGTTCATCTTTTTAAGCAAATAAAATGCCGATGATTGAAATATCTTCGTTTTCAATATTCTAAGTGTTGAAAAATATGTTTTGCATAGTCATCACTCATACGTTGCCTTGAATTCTTTTCCTTGCTAAACGATTTTTTGGAAGGAGTTGCCTCGACACTATTAAAAGTGGCTTTTAGAATCTTCCATCGTAAACATGTCTCAAATGGCACTTGTGACAGTAAGCATGGGATGAGAGAAAAAGAGGAGAGTTGTATTTCCAAAACAATTTGTTGAAACTACTATAATACAATGTAGAAAACAACAAAGAATCTGTATTGCACCATTGCATTGAACATTACATACTACTAATCATGAGAAATATGCAAGACCTCGTTTTGATGGTTTTTCGGGCTTCTTATGAATAATTTATGTGCATAAATGGAATGTGTGATGATGTTAGAAAAGTGGAAGAAACTATAGATGCAATAATCATGCTACTTATTATCCATCGTACCTTACATGTACCATCCTCATGGATGTAAACGCATTTCTATGGACAAGAGAGTTTGCTTTTATGCAAAAAATCACTTATCATGGTTGAGTTATGCAGGCATCGATTTCAAATGGTAAGATACTAAATCTCATTTATATCGTTTTAGTGTGTTCCGTTTTTTGTCATGTTCGAAGAGTTAATTTGCTTCAATTTCTGGTTGGGAGAATGGCTAATGCCCTACATTGATCCGTTGATAAATGATTTGTATCTTTTCATTAAATTATTTTGAATGAGTTTTTTTTCATACTTTCAATTCATTTTCATTTCTCAAATTTAGTGTTGAGTTTCTTGCAGATTAAAACTTAAGTTTAGAGTTTTATGAGAATCAATATTAAAAGTATACACGGTAACTAGTTTAAAATACATGTGGAGTAAATGATTATTATAATAAAAAATAAATGATACTGAGGTTTTTTTCAGAGTTTTAAGTATCATGAGAGCTTACATTTATTGAAAGTTTGTGAAGTTCTTCAAATTGAAGTGTTTAACGGAATTTTTGTATTATTGAAATTCGGTTTTTGTCATTACAAGTGCGCCCATTCGTCTTACAAGTACTATTTTGCATTTTTCAAATATGAACAAGTGATAGCCACACAATTGAAAACAAAAACAAATTTGAAAAAGAAAACATCCGACTTCAATTACATCTCTTAACGTGGTGAATGAAAATTGTGGTCGTGAAAAGTGGAAAAGATACAACGATAGAATTTTCATTCTTTTTGTTTAATTCTTTGCAACAGAATCTTCTGCGTATTTATCTCTCATACTATACGTTTACGGAATCGTTATAATTTTTGCATTGTAGGTCTGATTGATAGTTTTACGTTTCGCTTTGACTTTTAATTGATTTAAAATGGCATAAAAGTTAGTACTTCAGACTAAAGTTTCTAAAAGAAAACTTTAAAGTTTATCTAATCAGTAAAAAGATGACTTTATATTTGCGTTTTCTTACCTCTTGAATCGAATATTTTGAGAATTGCTTTCATGATTTTTTTGAGCAATCTTTTGTTAAAATGGGTACTGATCATATCGACTACTCATTGTTATTGGGATGGTTGAAATGAGTCTGTTCTCTTGTTTAAAATACTGATTTATACCAGAATCGATGTTTTTCACAGAAGCATTATAAATGACATTGAAATAAACCAGATATTGTAGAGGATAACATTTCTAGTATAAATACTTAATGTTTGTGTAGAAAATGATGGTAACTTAAGATAATGAGAAATCAGACAAGAAATTTATGGGGATAAGGAAAGCTATTAAAGTCACGTATGAAGCAGCATAACACTTTGGTTTAAACATTTTGGCACATGAGTTATTTCTTTTATGGGATTGGGTACATTATCAATAGAAATGTTATCGAAAAATGAATGGGTAAATTCTATAATTGACTTTACTCAAAGATGTTTTAATGTGCGATGTCATTTTAAAGGGATATTTTCCACAAAAGTGTATAAGTTTCAAGAAGGTAGCTGTATTGCAAACTAAGTCAGTATATTTTATTGGTTTACATTGTAATGGTTTTGTGTTCGAATTTTTCAATAAAAATTACTACGGAAAAGGATAAAAATCAGTGAGATTTCAAAAAATTATCCTCAACATAACAAAACTATGTATTTAGAATCAAGTTAAAAAGAAATGCCTTTCTTCTTCATGTATTCCTTTGTATGTATGGTCAAAAACGTAGTTGTAATGATTCATCAAATGGTTCTCGTCTTAAATATGTGATACTCTCGTATGGATCCTTAAAAATCATATCATGTTAGAATTTTGAGTACATGGGACTAGTACATAATGTTGGAGCACCTAATTCATTATGTTGGAACAATTAGAGAAGAATCAAAACATCTCTTTTTACTTCATTATACTTTTTCATCTCTGTAGAATGAAGAAACATGCTTTCCAAACTTTAGGTTGAAGAGATTAAAATGAAAGGAAGTGCAAAGAAAAGTTCTTCATTCAACCAATCCCTCAAAGAACTTGCTTGTGTTAAGTTCTAGACGAGATGGAAATTTATACGGATGTTACACTTGTTCTACTTAGATGAAACAAGGATTTTTATATTGAAATAAACTTCATCATTCATACAAAAGTCTCAATATTATTCAAACGTGTATGAAATAAAGACAATTGTAAGGGCTTCACATGTTGCTTTTTTCACTCAAATCTACTCGTTGTGGAATAGACCATTATAAATTCTTTCTTGAGAACACCTTACCTATAGTGTTTTTTTTCACCCTACAGGTACGTTTCATCCTTCATACTTTGAGGAGATACTTCTCATGTGGTTTACCCTTGAAAACGAGGCTTGTCACTCTTCACAAGAGTGGGGTCACTTGAGTATTTTTTAAGAGCAGAAAGTATACTTTGTTGTCTTAAGTGTCAAAACTTGGTGATCTTTATAAAAGTGGCGATTGTGAGGAAATGAGGCGGTCAAGCTATTTGAGTTTGTGGCGGTACGTGTGACTCGACGACGTGACCTAATTCATTAGCTTGAGAAATCCCTCGTCGATTCAATGGTGGGATTTGAGACTAAATCATGTGATTGTGATGTCTTTCAAAGTCGCTTGAAAGAACTTTGTTAGTATATTCAGAACAGTGGGGTTCGTCCAAAAAATGTCCTTCCGAGTTCCTCAAATGACCTTATAAGTGGTGGTCAGTGTGCCGAGATTCCTAATTGTTTTACATAATTCCCTTAGAGCACATAAAAAGTGGTAAATACGAATTGGGGATGAAGGTTGGGCGCGGAAAAACTATAATCACGCTGATCTAGGTTGGGGCCCCTTGTATTCCATCAACATAACACTTCCCCCCTTAGCCGCAACATTGTGATCTGTTACCAATACGTGATTGAAGTTGAGTTTTATAGCTTCTGTTAAGAAAAATGACTTATGAGAGTTGGTTATACAGTTCCCATCCCCTTTTTTCAAGTGGTAGTTCTTCTAGTAGATTAAGTATTTATCCTTTCCTTCTTGTCGGTGATTTAGGATTTCCTCAACGTTGTACTTGACGTCTTTGATTGTGATCACGTGTGGTGCAAAAGGTGCATTACATCTAGTAAAATCCTTTGCAAGATCGCTATAGTGTCAAAGTTTATTGATGTGCAAGACCGGGTGGATATGAATGATGATGGGTAGCCAACGTTTTGTAACACAAGAGTGCACATCTTATAGATGTTGTAAGGCGTGAACCACTGGGGTTTGAACTTTGTATTACTCGATCCGTGGAGTTGGAAATGCATAAAGTTGAGCATAACGCTGTCACCAGTCTTGAACTATTTGAGTGTTTGATGTTTATTGGCTTGTCGCTTCACAACCGACTACGTCTTTGTGCGATTTTTATGGGTTTCCTTGTGGATTGTGGAAAACTCTTGCCAATGTATTTCAACCGTTGAGATTTAGCTTTCAATCTACACGTGAATAAGGATGATTATTACGGTTTGGTAAACAATATTAAATGGTGGTTTTCTTGTTTTACACATTTTCTTGAATTGTATGCGAACTCGACGTCAGACAACTTGACTTGTGCCGTTGGACTAGTGTTCAAAGACTTGCTCGAGCATTATTATGATCAAGATGGTTTGTTTATCAATTTACAGATGTAACATCGTTGAAAGTTGAAGTTGACTCCCAAACCACTGCATCAAATCTTGCCAAAAATTGCTAGTGAACCACCCATCATGACCATGCTTGATTGATCGTGGAACCCCATGCATTCTAATTATCTGGTTAAGGAACATGTGTGTTGTTATTTTAGCGGTTTCATCCGTACTGGTCGGAATGAACGGCGTTACGTTTGAGAACCTATCAATGGCAACAAGTATACACAAAATATTTTCATTTTTGAGATGCAAACCAGTCAAAAAATCCTTTGAGATATCCGTCCACGATTTCTATGGTATTCGTTTTTCTTCTAGTACATGGAGGGGATTGTTGTGTTGAATCTTGTATTGTTGACAAATGGCGTACCTTTTGCAGATGTTTCAATGTTAACCTCCACTTTGTCCCATGAATAGTACTTTGGGAGCTTCTTCAAAATATTGTTATTTCCAAGGTGACCTTAACAAATTTCCGAGTATTCCTGAAGAAAAATTCATTGTAGCTTATGAACGTTGGGGACGGCGACTTGATTATTGTGCTTTTTACGTCAATACGAGCATGCATAGTGGAACATCATTCTCTCATTGCCTTCATGGGCCTTATAGCCACGTGCGGAAAAAATTTCAATGTACGAGTATGCCAAAATATGTAATGTGTTAACCCCTATGAGATAAGGCCAGCGGCTCCGTACGTTTGTTAGTTGTGTCTTCACAAGCCAATACTCGATTTTGTACTTAGGGAACTGCATCCATCCTGTTTTTCTTGAACAGAGATTGTGCTGTTTTTTAAGGAATTTGCAAGCATGGTGAATTGTTTGGAGTGCAAATCTTCTCAAGTTTAGAAAAGAGCACTAGGTTTTAAAGGCATGGATAACTGAGAGCATTCATTTCTCGTCCTTGACGTACTTGAGCTTCACCCGTCAAAGCTTCTGCATTTAGAATGTAATGGGTTGTTCTCCTTCATCATTCTTTTGAAGGAGGAAAGCCCTCATTGCATGATAAGAATTCACTATGTCCATGATGTGCTTAGTTGTTGGATGTACCAAACAAAGGTTCAGCGCTGAGGTCAAAGCATAATGTAAAAACGTAGAAGTGTCTTGTTCGATGTGTCTCGAATCCGTCTCAATTTTCTTTGGATGAGTTCGAAAAAAGGTTGACACATGTGGTCATAATCCTTCATGAACCTTCAATAATAGTTGAAGAATCTAAGGAAAACTAGTACATTACGAATGTATTTTTCAGATGCTTTGATATCCATCCAATGTCGATGATGTGACTTAGAAACTCAATCGAGCATTGACCAAAGTCATGTTTAGAAAGCTTCTTGTAGACTGTCTTCAGCTGGAGGACATGGAATGCTTGTTGAAGATGTTCTTTTTAAGATTCATGTGTATAGAAGGATGTTGTCGAGGTATACCACAACAAAATCGTCAAGGTATGGGCAAAAATTTTTATTCCTCACTGCTATGAACGTCATGTAGGTGTTTGTGAGTACTTACAACATGATACTGAACTCACATTCCCCGTTAATTCTTCATAACGAAGTTTTTGGAACATTCTTGGTGTTAATGCAAGTTTTGTGATAGAAGCTTCAACGGTTGATTTTGTTGAAAATTCTTGCTCCACATAGTTGGTCAAAAAGCGTGTCCCTTTGAAGAATAGGGTAGCGGTTCTAGATTGCGATGTCGTTCATTTGTAGGCAATCCATGGACCTTCACATTTTTTAAGTTTTCTTTTTTACAAGAAATACTGGTGCGGTGTACGTACAACGATTTGAAGGATGTTTACTTGAGTGAGCATGTGCTCAAGATGTTGCCTAAGCATCATGAGTTTCTGATCACTCATCCGGTAGTTCCCCTTGACGAATGGTGTGCTACCAGGTTTGATCTCAATTCCCCGCTTCATGTTGCGTTTGGCAAGGAGATTGCTTTGTAACCTGTCAACAAACATTCCTTTGTTATATTTCATCGGTAGAGCAAACTGTGCTTGTATGTTGACAAAGTTTGATGTCAATAATGATCACAATTCTGATGCGTGAGTTGCAACGACTGATGTTTTCCTTGTGTTGCTCAAATTGACGTTGATCAACCACATTGAATCCTCTCTCCTTAGATATCTCTTTACCACATAAAGCGTGATTGGCATAGCTAAAGGCTGATATGTGTTTGCGACTACTTTTGCAATCGTCATGTTGTTTTCAACTCTCTCATTGTTTATTGTTGTACGTACGCTGGATTGTGTCTGCTACACGAGAGGCATGAAGATCTACCACCCGTTACACTTGATGTAGACAGTGTCGCTGCTGTTATCATTTTGCGGATTTGTTAATATAGGAAATCTTCCTCAAGTATTAAGATTCAGTCGCTCATTCGGCAGGATATCCAATCAATTTCTTCCTCTATATTGATATGCAAACGTACTGCTTGCTCTAGTTAGTGGATGCGAAGTCATTCATGAACGATTTTTCTTTCAGAAACTCCTTGATTGTGCTTCAAACACAGATTTTTCACAAGTTGATTGGATACAAAACTATGAGATGCATCTCCATCATGTAATGCCAGCATAATGTTTTAACTTTTGTAAACCCTTGATTGTACTCTTAAGATTATTACGGTCTAGTCGTTCTAATATCCCTTGCCAAATCTCTTGATGTAAATAACCCTTGTACTAGGCGATCTTATCTGTTTAGAAGATTGTTTGCTGCAAAGCTTTTGTCGGAAGCACAAGTGTCAAGATTTTATCTAGCCCTTGGCCATTTCTTGACTCCTCTCATTCAATATTCCTTTTTCTCCTTCTTCCTCACGTTTCATTTTTTCTTGGGGAAGTTCCTTGCGTCATGCCCAATCTTTTCCAATCTGTAGTAAGTCCATTCATATCAATTTTGTTTTGAGAAATGAGCGACCGATGGGTGAAGTTGTATAATATGTGAAAAATTGAGTTGAATATCGTAGAGTGGAATCATTTATTGGCTACAATGATCTACTATAAATTGTTGGTAATGTCGTAAAATGCGAGTTTTCTACAAATATCTCAAGGGTGTTTGTAACTATACTGAAAAAGAGCTCATTTTCTACGAGGCTACTCTGCATGATGAATTCACAAAAATGCTATGTGTACTCTACCACGCTAGAAGGCTGCTTTATTCATTAAACCTGTTTGCCAAGGATTGTTTTCTAGTTCATCTTTCTAGAGCAAGGAAAAAATGAACGAGTGAACTTGTGTTCATGGGATGGGGGTTTTATCGATTATGTGCAAGTTGGATTAACCCACTAGAGATATTCTAAGCCATATACTCATAATGCGATAGCCGTCGAATCAACTACTTCGGCTGCATACTCCTATAAGATGGTCATGTCATTGGCCAACAAATTTGAAGCCATGTCTTGCAAAATGAAGGTTGCAAGGGCCATCTTCTATTTGTTTTAGTGAACCCAAGCAGCGATGAAGTATACCTTACATACACGTCCAGAAGATTTTGACTACTGGTCCCTTTGGATTTGCTGAATCTAATGGTTTGAGAATGTTTAGAGGAATTAAGGCCCCATCGCTGTCAAACCATTCGGGGAGTAGTACACGTTGTGCTTTTAAAAATGGATTTTGGCAACTTAATTCTACTATGTTTTGACAAGCGTTCATTGAAACACTCCCATTTGCGTAAGACAATTTGTCAACTCCATAGTCTTGATGCGTGTTGTTGATGGAGTTGTATTGTTTGGTGGTGAAGGAAAAACTAGCATGTTAGGCATGCCAGACTTTGAATTTGTAGATTTTGTTGAGGTGCTAGGTGTCATATGGTCATTGCCATCGATGAAGCTGAAGGACCGTTTCGAGTTGCCATCGATCATTTATGGTGTTTTACCGCTTACAGTAAATGTTGCTGGATGTGCTTGCTTGGTTCGTGGAATTCATCCCAAGGTGTGCAAACTACTCGTTGGTGAAGATGTACTTGAAGACACGTGTGAGTGTATAGTTGATGTCAAAATCTGTTATGTGACGAGCATGCACAAAGGCGCTCTCATACCAAGTGCTATATCGGCTGGCAAAGAGGGGGCTCCTAATTGAAAATGGGGCTTGTCACTTGTCACGAAAGTGGAGTTATTAAGGTGTTCTTGAAAAGGAAAATGTAGTTCTTCTGACGGCAAAAACTTAGTGATGTACATGCAAATGGCAAGTGCAAGAAAATAAGGCTTGATTTAACCATTTGGGTTATGAGCGGTTATCTTGATGCAAAGTTGTGTCCTCATTTGTGTCAAATAGGGTAGAATGAGGGGGATGGAGAGGGCATGAGAGAGGAGGAGGTGGGAGACAGGTGGGGCCAAGAGTTTGCTACGAGGCCAACTATCCCTCACTGTTGTGAGGGGAGACAAGTTCTCGCGAGCTCTGAGGGGGAACGCTACGGAGAGTTGTGAGGGGGGAACGAGGGGTTAAGAAGAATTGGATGAAGGAAAGAATTGTGAGGTATTTTGCAAAGAATGAAGATTGCGAGGGAGTGAGTGTGACCCCTATCGGGGCACTTGCTTGCTAGGGGTTTGCCACAGGGCACGGTAAACCACACAAGGGGTACATAGGTTGTGCATGCAAATGTCTAGTGTAACCTTAGAGGGAGAGACACTGCAAGACACACGTCTTGTAGCAAACAAGTACGACCTAACATGAAAATCAAAGAGTAAGTTTGGAGTGATTCATCAATGTTTTATGCTTGTTCAGGATGAAAAATCTTTCCTTAACCCTAAAAAGTTGTGAGTTTTTCCTTTCTTGTTAGTTTTAAGGAGCATTTTATATAACAAGGGGCATTGAAAGTGTGTCTAATGATGATGAAGTTGTGAACATCTATTTGAGAATACAACATTTTTTTTTGGTATGAGTTGATGAAGTTTGACAACCTTTTTCTCATAAATTGACTCGATTCTATTGAACTATCTTGAGTGGGTTGTTTTCCTCATATTTTGCAAAATTCAACAACATATTCCAAATGAAAGGTAATATCTTGAATGAAAAAATTTGGTTCCTCTTCAATTGTTCAGTTTAGACTATGATTGCAACTTTTTTCATGCAAATGAAGAAGGTTCACGTGAGGTATCTCATGACTAGATGACCAAGCTTGAATCAATCATATAATCTCTCCTTACAGTGGATGGCTTTCAAACAATTTCTTCTCGGCATGCCATTTCTTGGCTTTTCAAATGTAATGGAGGGGCAAGAATCAATGGAAAAAAAAGTTCATGTTTTTCACCATAATTCAAAGGTTGTTTTCAAAGTTTTTTTCGCTTATACTGTGCTTAAAGAAGGAGCGATGTGACCTCCTTAGCAACCTTCTTTCAGAAATTTGCTAGTTTCAAGCCTTTCCCAAAGGGTAATAGAGCCTAAAGACATAGACCTAAGATATTTCAAAATGGTTTTAGATTTAAAAGTGCTTATATTCCATGTGTATATAACAACGTTCACAAATGTACCGTAGGGATTCAAAAACTATCTTTCCTAGTAAAGACCACCTTGAAATTTGGAGCAATACCAGATGATTTGGTTTAATAGTGATGTAGAGAGAAAACGTTTTGCTAATAACCCTCTCTGCACAGTGCAAGGATGAGGAGTTTAGTAAAGCTCCGTCACCTTCCGCGATCGCGGTGGGGGGGTTGGTGAAGTTACAATTCTTTGACTATGAATGTAAACCACGTTCAAAGGTCAAAACGGTTTTCTTTCAACTATGTTTTTATCAAACTTTTATGTAGAGGTGGAGAATTTCATCTACACCTTTTGATAAGAACTTTATAGGCACTATGTTGTTTAACATGGGGTATCCACGCCACGGGAGGTACCACCGGAGGTTATGTGGTAGTCTCACCCACTGAAACCACCTCTAGAAAGTGTTTTGTAACACTTTTTTTAACAGGAAGGAAGTGAGCGCAATTGCACGGTTAGGAATGCATGTCTTCAAAATCTTTGTGTGATGGATTCTGGTTATAAGTAGGGATAAGGAGAAGAATTGGATATATGTGTCCCACTTAAAACCATGTGTAGTAATTGTAGATTTTATTCCTTGTTGATGTTGTGATGTACTTGTCATTACAAAGACCATGGCTTTTGAGGGTACTTCCTCAACGAGGGCCTTGAGGTATGGTTTGATGGGGATTGATGGATGCAAAGTCACATATTTAATAGAGCAAGAAAGGATGATGGAGAGTTCCTAGAACGAAGGCCCATAGAGGATGGTTTTTTTAAGGCACATAGAACATGGAGGAGGTCCCCTAGAGAGTGATGCCAAAGAAACTCATGTGGTTGATCCAAGATAATATTTGAGAGGTTTCGGGAAAGCAAAACAAGCAATGTAACGTATTTTTTTGTTGGTAGCTATTGGGGTTATTTATGGATTTGAGAAGGAAGTGATATCTTCTCTTAGCTTGGATAGAGCGGAAGAGAATGCTAGAGAGATTGTGTCAAGCTTTGTGGATTAGAATACGGTTGTGCAGTATGGGAAGTATTGTTTTCCAATTTAAGGAATACAATGTAACTTCGGCCCACTTCCTCAGAGGAAGTGAGTTTTCATGGTTGGGAGAAGGAGGCAAAGATTCTTTTGGTGGAAGAAGGAGCATGGTCTTGGGTATTATAACAGTGGAAGGGGATTTTAGGTGATCCAGCGCACGCGATGTGTACGTTGTTTCCTTTGATCACCGTGATTGTTGCGTGGATGGGGAGATGGACACATAGTAGTGGAGGATGAGGGGTAAAGATGTTGGTGTCAGGGTTGACATAGAAAACCTTTCACATAAAGAAGGTGGGGTGAACTTCTCTGGGGGAAAGAATCTCTTACAGAATCTCTTAAGGAATGTATTCCTTTGCACCAAGAAGTTTGTGAGGGTGCTGGGATAAGCCGTCATATGGGGGGAGGAGAGAGATGTTTTCCACTCTTAAGTGATAGATCGGAAAGTCTTGTACAGGAGTCGGATTTGGGAGGGGGATAACCTGAGGGTAACTAGCTTTTTGTTTGTGTGTCCGTAGAAAACAAAGGTGGTGGATGTATAGATATTTTGTATCCGAAGGTGATGTTTTGTCATAAAGGTTTTTCCAGGGAAAATACCAAAGGAAGTGCTGAACGGCCGACAAAGCCATGAATTGTATGCAAGGTCTTCTGATAAAAATTCATCATGACATATGAGGGGGGATTTATGAGTCTTTTTGAAGGAAGACATGGATTCTTTCCTTCAATTGATATGAAAAACAAGGAAACATGGACTTTGGGGTTTGGAATAGGGTAAAGAAGTAGCCTATGTAAGGGAAGCATTGAGATATGATAGAGAGTATCTTCCATGTAGGAGGAGGGGGTAAAGAAGGGAGTACACTGATTTAGCGTGGAGTGTATTAAGCTTCAAAAGAGGGTTGGCTAGACCGAGTCTTACGTCTCACACCTTAGCTATGGAAACTGCTTATAGGATACGCTTGACTAGTCTGGAAACATTATGTTACTATAATGAGTGAGAGGAGATAAAGGAAGAGGAGATACGGGGAAGCATGCACTTAACATTGGAAGGGGAGGAATAAAGTCTGCCTGATATAGGTAGTTGGTTTGAAGTTCCATGTTGGAGAGAGACACATTGGCTTTCATATTTGGGTAAATGTTGTTCAATTGTTGGATAACTTGGTGCAAACATTTCATGAGAAAGTTCCAAGTAGATTGCAGGTCATGAATACGTGAGAAACGGATTTTGAGGATGCGTTTAGTGTCACCTGGGCCCAGTAAGGGGAGGGATAGGCAAGCCTTCACTTCCACAGAGTTGGAGAAGGAAGAAAGAGACTTTTGTTTATTGTTCATATGTCCCGTGATTGTTGCACATCGTTGGAGGAGGGACATGGCGTCGTTGGTTTCTCTTGCATGATTTAAAAAAATGGTGGCATCGTTTGTGTACTTTACAAATGTTTGACAAGGTGTTTACTCATGCATACTCTTGGGAGTTCATGTTGAGTGTTGATTGCAATGAATTCCATGCCACAAACGGAGAGGTATGGTCCTAGTAGGCGAACTAGTCGTACCCCTCACTTGATAAAAGCCTTTTTTTTAAGGAAGCAATTTACAAGGATTCATGTTGTATAGAGATTGTGTAGAAATTCCACCCACGAAGCAAAGAGACGGGGGATTCCCCCATGACGGTGGGCGTCGAAGAGGAAGGATTGATTTATGGAGTATAAAGCTTTGGCAAAATCAACAATGATTAAATTTGAATTGGGGTTGGAATTTATTGCCCCATGTTAGAAATCATGGTTTGAAGTATTGTAGTTTTATGGGTTAACCACAAATTAACTCGATTTGATGGGTGAATGATGGTTGGAAAATGTTTGGCCAACCGGATTGGAAAGAGTTTTTTGTTAGTATCTTGTACGCCGTATTAAGAGAAAATGGGGTAGTACTTAGAAACGTCTTGGTCGTATCCTTTACTTTAGATGAGGGTGTTGATAGATGTAGTAAGGTTCTCATTTGTTAACTCTTGTATTTTTGAGGTGGGGAAGACCTTGTTGAACTTTGTCATGAGCTAGGGGTGGAGGAAGGTGGACTAGGAGACACAAATCTCCGCTAGGAGACGAGCCGGGTCAGGGCACTTACCCTGGGGGAGGCAGTCTTGGACATCTTTAACTCCTTCTCTGGTGAAGGGCTGGTTCAGGCTGTGAGCGAGTTGAGGGGAGGTAATCTTATGAGGAACTTGAAAGCATGGGCAGGAAGTTGGGATGTAGTAGCTTTCTTGATATGGATGGGAATAGAATGTATGGATTGTTGTCCTAGTTTCCTTTTGCCTCATTAAGGTTAAATTCTGGTGGTTGAGGGAAGGTATTGTGTTTTTTTTCTTGCGTTTGCATATTTCTTTGGATATGAAACGAAGAGGTACATTTGGATTTCCTTGGGATTGAATCCGAGCCTTGAGGGTAAGGAAGTTTTTTTTGTGTAGCATGTTCCACTGAAGATGTGCTTATGAAGTTTCTAGTATTTTTTTGTTTTGGAAATGGCTATGTTGCTTGAATTTGTATGTCACGTGCTAGGTTTTAGAAATAAGGGATTTTAAGGTGTTCGTGCGCCTTTGATATCAATTTTTTACAATGGTACAAATAATTCTTTTACCCTTTGCTTTACTTTGTACAATTATAAGGTAGATGAGAGATAGGGTACGAGCTATTGCGCCTTTGGTTTCCCGAGGAGGGTGGTGTTAAAGCGCCAATAGGTTGGGCCTCAGTGTAGCATGATTGGTTGGTTCAGAAAGAGAATCTCACATTCATGATGATCTGAGAGTTCTGGGAGAAGTACTTGATGGGAGCTTGAGGAGATGACACATTTTAATTCAGGAAAGTGATAGAAGCGGTCTATCCTTGGTCCACCTCCTTGCTTGGATAAAAGGTGTAGGAAACAGTTTTGTTATTATGCTTACGGAATGCATTTTTGGGCATGTGCCTACTGGAGATCCGTTGGAAATGATTGATCTTTTGTAGATTCCATTTTTTTGTTTGGTCTAGAAGGTTCTTCACAAAGTTGAGATGTCTTGGAAGGATCATATGGGGGTTGTAGTTGTGCTCGAGGAAGGAGTTGAATTTGCATTAGAGGAAACGGAGTCGTGCCTATGGCTGGGCAAGAATAGATGAGCTCACGATGTCAAAGGTGAAATTCGACTTCGTGAACAAGTTATGGAGAAGCTATCTTTACTTGTGGGTGCGAGATCGTTTGACTTGCATGTCATTGTTGAAGATAAGATTATTTGTCATGCTTGGAGTGTTTGTGCTCGGAAGATTCATCCCTTGAGTTTGAGACGAGTGATTGCTTAGGAATGTGGGAGGAAAGGCGAGTATTCTATAAGATAAGAATTTTTAGTATATGGTATTTCATGAAAGCCATAAGGGTGTCCCATTTTCTTTTTGGGCCATGGTTGTTGTCCTTTATTACAGTTATGTCTAGGTTATTCATGCAGTGGGAGGAGGAAGAGGCCGTGTTTGTGCGACTTGACGCGAGAATTGGAAGGAGATTGTTGTTTTCTGTATTGTTTCTGAGGGTAGAGGGCGATGCATAGGCAGGTCGCTGTTGAGAGCTGCATAAGGTAGATATCAAGGGACGGTGAATGTTTGTCTTTGAGATTTCAGGGTACTTTCTTGTTCTAGGGCAGGTTTTACTTCCTGTGAAGGATTGAAACAGGGGCGTTACCGATGTAGGAGAGGCATCTTTGGTGGGATTTTGGGCTGGCCGAGGTGTGTTGCCGGCCACAAGAGTGTTGATGGTTGGTTTCTTTCTACCTGATATCTTCGTTTTCAACTTCTTGACCTAGATTTCTTTTAAATCTTCCTGATTCAGCTTTGGCGTCACGCAAAACTGCCCTTTTTGGGAGCCCTCTTCGGCTTTGTCGTCTCTATGCTCAGGTTTGACTTTCCGTCCGATCAAGTTTGACCTTCCCTCCGCGAAAGTTTGCCCCTGCCTCCGCTTACGTTTGGATTGCCATGTCATGCGAGATGCTTGATGCACGAGGACTGATCCGTTTGACAGGACGATTTGCCTGTTACCATCACTCGGTTGTCGTACGAGGGCGAACACATGATGTGTTGTATGTGTCATCGCATCCTTCTTTTCGATCGATTGGGTTTCAGTCGATGGTTCGGCGAGTCAGCGAAGTCCTAATCCGCGTCAGCGAACAGCAACCAAGCGTAGATGCACGTCTTTTAACTTTCAGGACTTAAAGCGCGTCAGCAATCCGCCGCACCGCCGGTCCGTGCACAGAGCCAGCGGCTAAGTCCGAGCGAACGTAGATGCGGACTTTTCACTCAAAAGATGAAGCGCTAAACGACACTCGAACGTTCAGAAAAGGATACACCTGCCAACTAATGTTGACACGGACCAAAAGTAACCGTCGCCGAGAATCGTCCACGAAAGGACTTACGCAATAATAACGAATCATGACGAGTTCGCATGCGTTAGGGGAAAAGAAAAACGCTGTAAAGGACTTCAAAAGTTCCGAACTCGGACATTTCATCAAGTGAGTCGACACCTACCTACTACGCCATGAATCACACAAAGGTGTGTAAGACAAAACTTTTTCATTCATTCTCCATTTAATATTCGTTATATAACATATGAATAGTTCAAAACTAGAATATTTAGCAAAAACTTGGATAATATAATGATTAAAATAGTGTTGAAATGTCTCCATAGGTTTTTAGCAAAATCATTTCACAAGTAATGAAATATTTCAATTTAAACTATTATTCATTCATAAAATTGTGCTTTCCATCTTCACTTTAAATTTAAACGCCTATAAATGAAGCCAGGTTTCATTACCAGGTGATTTCCTTCCTGAAGTGACCGCTCCCTTCGTTTCCCACCTTAGAAACGTGCAACCAGTGGTTAACAAAAAGAAAACCGGATCAAGTCGTGCTCAGTTCCGGCTGTGTGAATTGTTGCACTCATTTTGGTGTTTTGTCCTTGAGCGCTGATTCTTTCTCCTGAAGAAAAACGCCTATTCGGACAAAAAGGACAACTGTACAGACAGCAAAGGCTTGTCCTCTCTCGCTAGCGCACGTTTGTCCTATCCTCAACAGTCCTCGGTCAAGAGTCCACTTGAGTTTCCCTTCTGAAGTACCCTAATACGTCACCTGGTTCGCGAGACTGCGGTGCGGCGGATTGCTGACGCGCTTTTAGTCCTGAAAGTGAAAAGACGTGCATCTACGCTTGGTCGCTGTTCGCTGACGCGGATTAGGACTTCACTGTCGGCGAGTTCAACCATCGTCGTCGGTCGTGCTGTCCACGGAGATTTTGCGCTAGAGGTCGGCAATGTGGTCCAGTTCCCCTCGATGTCAGTGCACACGGATGGGATTCCTGAGACGTTCGTTCAACCACTAGCGGGCCCCACACAGAGCAGCAATGACTGAAGAGCATCCGTTCAGCCAGCATCTCTCCACCAATGACTATGGGCTTTCGATGACAGGAAGTTCGACGATAGTCCTCGGTTGGAAGAAATCCGTCTGGACCTGACCATAAGTAACACGACATTTGACCAGGGTTGTGAATGACTGATAGGGAGCGGAAAGCTTCTGGACTATTAACGTCCGAAACAGCCCTAATCAGCGCCTATGTCCGGTATCGTTCTACCATTGCATGCAACCCCAACCATTTTAGGCTTCATTTCAGATGTCATCAGATGAGTGAGCCGAAGCGCGCATGTTTACTCATATGTTCCTAAGCTCGCCCCTTACGACGATGGCATTCATTAGAATCCACCGGTCCCCACGCGCCGTGGTGACGTGCTTTGGTCACCGTCGTCACCGGGAGGGTCAACGCGCCCTAGGACGAACCAGCCCTGGCTCGCGCTACCGGTCAGAGAGAAGGCAGGTCGCCCACCCGCCTCACCGACGATCCATGGCCACGGCCAGAATCGAGTGAGGATTTCGATGGTGAAGTTCTCGGACATTTTCTAAAATCGTGGAAAATGGACATCTGACGTGAACAGCCTATTTTATGAACTATTCTTTATTTGGGGCTCATATCCGGAATATATTTTCCTTTCGCGAGGCCCTCGCACCAAGAAAAATAAGAGGTTCGCACTTTCACAAGTCGGGAGCCCATGCGAACGAGCCCCTACTCCGAAGTACGCTGCCTGCTTCGCAGTCGTCGTGAACTACGAAGGGAATAGTGGCGCGCATGGTCCAAATTGCGCGAACGCGAATTGGAGAAGAACTCGGCGAAAAAAGCTCAAAGACAAATGTTTCCTGAGGTAGTCAGGAGTAGTAGAATTCATACAAAAACAATTGTGAAGCCGGGTAATCGTTATGAAATCACAACATTTTGCGTCATTTTAACACAAACATCATACACATAATTAAATGAAAATACAAACAATAATTAATCTCGTAACCTTATTCTTGAATTGTATCCATGGCGAGCAAATGTATCTAGGATGGACCTCTTTTTCAATCATTTCAATTGATCTTTAAATGTAAAAATACTCATTAAAAAATCATCATGACAAAATATATTTATGAATTGGACCATTTTATGAACTTGTACCACTTTCATTTCGTGTCTTCCTTCAAAATGAAGGATTCTACATGTGTGTCAATTTGTCTTTCCTTTGAAAGAGGTGGTAAGTTCGATCTATATATTTGAGTGATTAATTAAAAAAAATTAATTATATTATCAATTTATTTACTTCTTGAAATGTTCTTAAGAATACGTGTTCCTTCCATAGATGGATAATGTTATAAGTAAGAAAGAACACATGCCGATCCAAAAATAGAACTATAACTTGCATCCCATCCCCCCCGATGTACATGTACATGTACATGTACATGTACATGTACATGTACATGTACATATACATATACATATACATATGCATATGCATAAACATATACATATACATATACATATACATATACATATACATATACATATACATATACATATACATATACATATACATATACATATACATAT
>SZWC01030043.1:14583-25117 GCA_023375785.1 Penium margaritaceum | reverse complement strand
TATATGTATATGTATATGTATATGTATATGTATATGTATATGTATATGTAAATGTATATGTATATGTATTTGTATATGTATATGTATATGTATATGTATATGTATATGTATATGTATATGTATATGTTTATGTATATGTATGTTTTTATGCATATGTATATGTATATGTATATGTATATGTTTATTTATATGTATATGTATATGTATATGTATATGTATATGTATATGTACATGTATATGTGTATGTACATGTATATGTATATGTACATGTACATGTATATGTATATGTGTATGTATGTGTATATGTATATGTATATGTATATGTATATGTATATGTATATGTATATGTATATGTATATGTATATGTATATGTATATGTATATGTATATGTATATGTATATGTATATGTATATGTATATGTATATGTATATGTATATTTATATGTATATGTATATGTATATGTATATGTATATGTATATGTATATGTATATGTATATGTATATGTATATGTATATTTATATTTATTTGTATATGTATATGTATATGTATATGTTTATGTATATGTATATGTATATGTATATGTATATGTATATGTTTATGTATATGTTTATGCATATATATGTATTTGTATGCATATGTGTATGTTTATGTACATGTATATTCATACATAGAGGGTGTATTGGTTAGGAATGGGTTTTATTGGTGGAGGATGAGGATGAAAGTTATGAATACCACCCATCCAAGTACCTGTAGACATGAAGGGATGGAGTGTAGGGGCGGCTTTCCAGAGAGTGGACATGAGATTAATGGGAAGGGGACAGGTCATGACACTTGTGTGCTTCCCTAGCTGCCGTTTCTTACATATTATAGTGGATAGATGTCTTTCCTCATCTCCCTTGAATGTGGCATTGGTTGGAGTCACCAATGTGTCATACATGAATGAAAAATGAATGAAAAATGCATTTCATAAATGCTTTATTGCATGATTGCAACTCCTAAACGTACATCGGAAGTGTACATTACAAGGAGAATACACACAGAAATGTTTTGAATGTTGTTCCCACATTCCTGTTTCAATGGACCTTTGACATTGAGATATGCAGCTGAGAGGTCCCTCTTGACCTTTGCAAACTCGGCCTTGACCTGGAGTATGAAATGGACAAACTTATGTCTCTCTTGCATTCCACTTCCTGTGTTCATTAGACTTCCATCTCTGTCACATAAATTATAGTACACTTCAATTCCCTCCCATCGCCCCACCCATCTTCCTCCGCTACATTTCCAAACGCAATATTCTCACACTGAGGTGGTTCCTGGTTGGAGCTGAACTTTTCTCAAGGATGAGATATCCAAAGATGTTTAGACAAAATCACACTCTGAAACCTCTTTGAATCTTGCGAAAAAGAAGCAGGGGACTCATGCTGATCATGTATGAGGGCTGGGTTCAGTGCAAATACTCATTGAACAGGCAAGAAATAGCACTGATTTGCAGGCTGGTGGAATCATGCTGGTGGAGTTCCTAAAAAACAAGTGGGAGGTTAGCTGCGTATATTTCAAGAAGAGAGTAAAGAGAATGTTGATTGAGGCTGAATATGCCTGATCACAACTCTTCTTTGAACCTTTAAAGTTTGCTTTGATACTCTACAGGAGTGAAGATCCTGGCATATTAGTTTCATTTTTTTAAGAGGCTAGTTGTGAAGGCAAACTGCTAAATGATGCCATTAGAAAGCCCTCTCATTACTTGTAACCAGCGCAGTTGAGTAGGTTTGAAAGGGCCTGGTTATGATGGGATATCTATAATACATTCTAAGGGAAAATCATTAAAGTTTGGAAAACTTTGTGATAATCCTCCTCCATCATGTCCATCAGAAAAGTGTCAACGGGCATGAGGCAATTGGACTAGAAAACAGACCCGACACAATGGCACCTGCCGTCTGCTCTTATTATTCCAGCTAGGAGAAGATATCACCCTCAGGATCAAGATTCCACACTAAGCAGCTCCTAGGCAATCACTCGCTACTAACTTTGTCCACTTACCACCTGGTCACTTTCGCGTGAGGTGCTAGTCAGAGACTAAATCCTGGGGCTTAGACCAACCAGTGTCTTCTTTATATTGTTTCTTAGTTAGACAACTCCCTGAGGAGCATCGAAGGCCAGATTGTATATCTAAAATTAGGGTTGAGCCTGGCACATATAGTTCTAGGAATGACATCTAAAGTGTGTGGGCAGTTGCACTTTTGGGTGTGGCCACTCCACACCACCTCACCAGCTCACCAATTGGCGCATTCATTGACTGCCAAGTGGCGCATCCTCCTCATTCATGGAAAAATGTCTAGGAAACTTCCTCTGTGAAGGGAGGTCAAAAACCTTCTCGCTCACATCAAGGCTCAATCGCAGGACCTCTTGTCCATTAGTGAAACGTGATAACCTTATGTGCTACAATGCTCATGTTTTTCTTGGACTTGCACCAGAAACAATGTTTGGGAGACTTACTCCAAGGGAGCAGTGCATGCCCAATCTATCCGCTAAGCTATAGCAGTGGCAAAAGGAGCATAAAAGAACAATGATTTCTCCCTAGCACATCTGGCCACCTGCCGTGGTAATCGTCTTCCGCACAAACCCATAGCTTTGCAATTTTTTTTTGCACCTCAGTTGCCTTAGTCCCAATCTCCTACATCTACCATGCCGATTCCTTGAGCACCTATAGCATGCAAGACGCAATCAAGCGGATTCATCATGAAGTCCGAAAGAATCCTCTTGGTTTTGACGTGCTCTAGCACCACGATACCCTTGGCGACAAGGTTGCATGAGTAGTGGTACCAAATGTTGATGTGCTTTGTACGCCGGGAGATCATGTCGTCCTCCACCATAACAATGGCGCTTTGATTGTCAATGCAGATGACCATTTCTTCCTCTTATGGTTCTTTGATCTTGTCAAGCAGAATGAAAAGCCACTGTGTTTTCTTGCACACCGCCTGAGTAGTGGACAGCGAGATGCAGTCCTGTTTCCTGCTCGCTCATGAGACCTCACCACCGTTAAGAAGGCAGACAAATCCCAAGGTGGACTTCCTCTCAGCAGTCCGCCCTCCCCAGTCAGCATCATTGTAGCACGCGAGTTCCACGTTCCATGTCTCTTTGAGATAGCGGAAGATCCTCTTCACGGCTTGCCAGTGTTGTTTCCCAGGGTTAGCCACAAGCCTGCTCACTTAACCTACCGCATAAGCGATGTNATCTTGTCAAGCAGAATGAAAAGCCACTGTGTTTTCTTGCACACCGCCTGAGTAGTGGACAGCGAGATGCAGTCCTGTTTCCTGCTCGCTCATGAGACCTCACCACCGTTAAGAAGGCAGACAAATCCCAAGGTGGACTTCCTCTCAGCAGTCCGCCCTCCCCAGTCAGCATCATTGTAGCACGCGAGTTCCACGTTCCATGTCTCTTTGAGATAGCGGAAGATCCTCTTCACGGCTTGCCAGTGTTGATGCCCAGGGTTAGCCACAAACCTGCTCACTTAACCTACCGCATAAGCGATGTCAGGTCGCGTCCCCACCATCGCGTACATGACGCTCTGAACTGTGGACTGGTATAGAATGCTTTTGCATTTCTCGCCACTCTGCCTCGTTGCTTAGGGTCATGGAGGAGGAGAGCTTGCACTTGGAGGCCATGGGGGTGCTGATGGGTGTGCAGTCCTCCATATTGGAGCACTTCAAGATGTCCATGATGTACCTGGTCTGGCTGAGCTTGATGGTGCCACATTTGCAATTGTGGTGGACGGCGATCCCAAGGTAGTACTGAAGAGGACCCATGTCCTTCATCTTGAACGTGCTGCCTAGTTGTTTCTTGAGGTCCGCAAGGGCCTCATGCAAGGTAGAACACATGATGAAACTGTCCGCACACAACGCCACAAGCAGCAAGCCACGCCTCTCCTCCCACATATAGGCGTTGAGATAATTCTTACAGTGCGTGAAGAAGAGCTCAGCCATGAATCTGTCCATCTCCTCGTACTAGATGTGTGGGGCCTATTTCAGCCCAATCTGCACCTTCACCAGTCAACAGACCTTTCTTGCGGGTGCATCCACCCCCTCTGGCACTGCCATAAGGACCTCTTTTTTCAACTTCCCCTCAAGGAAATCTATTTTGATGTCCATTTGGTGGATCTCTATGTCTTTGGCAGAAGCGATGGCCACCAGGGACCTGATGGAGGCAAACGTGATAGCTGGTGTGAAGGTCCCATCGTGCTCAGACCCTGCGTGCTACGAGAATCCCTTTTCCACAACCCGTTTCATGTACTTGTCGATGCTGCTGTCCTCCTCCCTCCGCTTCAGCCTAAGCACCCACTTTGAGCCCACCATATGTGTTAGGGAGTCTTTCCACCAGCTCCCATGTACCATTTCTTTGATGGACGCGAGGTCACTGTCTACCGCCTCCTTCCATTTAGCTGCATTGGGCCTTCTCAGCGCCTTTGCCACAGTGAGGGGCTCTCCCTGAGCCAGTTAAGATCAGCTCAGTCTGGTCTATCTTCTGGTGTTAGCATCATACTGTGGCGTTATCACGTGCTGCAGCGCGGCCTTCCTGGTGCTTCATCTTTGCTGTGCTACTACTTCTATGGTGGAGGCTGCCCTGAAGTTGAGTCTTCCTTTGGTAAAGAGCCTCTGGCCTCCGAGGTGGCCTCAGAGGCCTTGGACATCTCCGACTCTGTGTCAGAGCCTGCCGCTGCATCAGACTACGCAGCCGCTCTCCCTGCCACAGTACTCTTCTCCACGACCTGCCGCACTGGCACCATCTGCCATTTTTTGGAAGCTTGATCTCTTGACTCCAGCAGCACCAACCATTGCCCTTATTTTGGAGCTTGCATGAGATCAAGCAACTCTCCCTTACCTAGTATCCTCTCATCAAAGGTCACGTCCCGGTTGGTGATAAGCCTTCTTGCTGCTAGGTCCCAATGGTGGTAGGTCTTGTGGGCAGATTCATAGCCCACCATAACACACTTTTGTGCCCTCGCATCCAGCTTGCCGCCAACTTCTCCCACTTGGACCTTTGCCCATGCGGTGCAGCCAAAGACCAACTATGAGGTGTCCGGCTTCTCTCCCGACCACACCTCCTGTGGCGTCATCTGTTGTTTGCCCTTTTTCTTGCTACGCCTGTCCAGAGCAGCCATTGGAGCTAGGTTCACGAGGTAGCATGCCATTCTTGCAGCCTCCGCTAAGAAGCGCTCCGTGAGTTTGCATCAAAGAGCATGCTGCGCACCATGCCGAGGATGGTTTGATTCATCTGTTTGGCCAAACCTCTACTTCTTAGTGTGTAGGGTGTCACGGGCTGATGGTCGATGCCGCGTTGCCTCAGCCAGCCCTTACATGCCTCGTACTCTCCGCTCTTGTCGCTTTGCAGTGCCTTGACCTTCTTTCCGATCTGCCTCTCAACCATGGAAAAAACTCATGGAGCTTCTCTTTGACCTCTCCCTTTGTTTTGAGGATTTTTATCGACATCTTGCAGCTATAGTCATTGATGGAAGTTAGGAAGAACTTGTTGCTGCCGTTCCATGCCATGCAGAAGTGAGCTTGCCAAGTTGCTGTTGGTGTGTTCTCCTGTGTTGGTGCCAAGACCACTACCTCCGCCACACCTGCATGACCCTCGTCTTCTGAGCTCTCTCTTGTGGTTGTGTGCAGTACATAGAGCCCGTAGACTCGTGGAAATTGTACTATAAGGTCTTTGTTGGTGTAGATGACCCTGATATCCTCGTTCTTGATGATGTCCGCCTTCTTTTGCATGAACACCACCCTCATGTCATCCATGAATTTTGACATAAGTAGGAGGTTTGCCACAAACGAGGGCATGTAGACCACGTCACACAGCCACAGATCCTTCACCGCATCGTTGAGGCTAATGCTCACCAGCTTGTCTCCCACACCCTTTGTGTTCACGATGCTGTGGTTTGTGCATCTAGACTGCCGCTCAGTGGGGCCGATGGAGATAAATCCAGCCTGGTCATTGCTGGAGTGATGGTCAGTGCCAGAGTCGAGCCTGAAGGCCCCTAGCCTCAGCAGCGCCGCTCCCTTTGCTGGAGGCATACTCTGAGCCATCATGTTGGTGGCCTCTTTGCCACCATTTATGCTGCCTTTTTTCCCACTGCTCCCGCCGTCTTCCTTCTTTGGCGATCTCCACTCTCTTGCCCAGTGCCCAGGCTTGCCACAATTGCGGCAGTTTCCCTGTTGCTTAGGAGCCTTGCCGCCATTGTTGCCTCCCCCGTCGCCGCTTCTGCTGCAGCCGCTCTGACCAGAGGCCAACCCTTTGCTCCTGCAGCCATCATAGCCGTTGGCATAGGCTGAAAAGTTAGCCTCACTGCCGTTGCGGCGCATGGCCTCGTTTTGTACGTACTCAGACGCTGCTGCATACGTCAGGTCATCCTCTTTCCAACCACCCATGACGGCAATCATTGGGCTCCAGCTCTCTGGTAATGCCATGAGGAGGATCATGGCCTGCATTCTTTTGCCAAGGAGTCCTTCAATCTCCTATAACAAATCAGGGATTGGCTCTCTCTCATGCACTTGCATGCTAATCAGCCATTGTAGGATGAGTAATCTGTTTACGAGGTAGGTGGATTGGTGCACACGCTTGAGCTTGGAAAAAGCATCCAAAGCCAGTGTGTACCCCATAATGATGGGAACATACTTCTTGAGTACTGCATTGTGGAGGAATGACATGACAATACGATTTCATTCCATCCATGCCTTGTGCTTGAGTGAGCCCTCTTCAAGAATCTGCTCCTCTCTGTTTAGAAGCTTGATGAAGCCGCTCACTTTTATTTCTGGTTCAAACTGCCATCTCCAGAGTGGGAAGTATTTCCCCTAAAAAAATGGGGATTCCTCCCAAGGATCCAAAACCTTGCAGCAGTGTGGTAGCACTCACAATTTCTCTAGTGGCCTGCCCTTTGGTAGCCACTATTGAGTTTGAGGAGTGCCCTGTGGCAGCTCCCATTGCTCCGAATGGGTCAACCATTTTAGCTGCCTTTTCTGCTTTCTGCATCTCTGCTACATTGAGGTTGATGTAGGATGATGTTAGCTGATGTCAAATACCGGTTTCAGGTGGTAGGTCCATTGCTTACCCTTCCAGCCAATTTTTACCAGTGGACACAGAACACAATTCACACCAGCACACCCAGGGTCTTGCCTCCAAGGGCAGAGCTTGTCCTGGTTGGGACCCAAGGGTTGTCCCTCCAAGGGTAGAGCTTGTCCTTTTTCCTTATGTGCTGAGTGCAAACCAAGCCGTTGGAGCTGATGAAGTACATGGAGCTGAGGGAGCCGATGGAGCTGACGTGTCCACCTGGACAGATCATGCCAAAGTTGAGCGAAGCGTGCCTTACAACTAATTAGTGTGGGCCCATAACCCTGTGTCAACTGCCCTGAGGCAAACGGACTAGAAAACAGGGCTGACACAATGGCACCTGCCATCCGCTCCTAGAATTTCAGCTAGGAGAAGATATCACCCTCAAGATCTTGGTTCAACACTACGCAGCTCCTAGTAATCATTTGCTAGCAACCATGTACACTTAACACTTGGTCACTTACACGTGAAGTGCTAGTCAGAGACGAACTCCTGGGGCTAAGACCAACCAGTATCTTATTTATGTTTTTCCTTAGTTGGAGAGCTCTTTGAGGAGCATCCAAGGCCAGATTGTATGTCAAAAATGAGGAATGAGCCTGGCACATATAGTCCTAGGCCTGGCATCTAGAGTGTGTGGGTAGTGGAACTTCTGGGGGTGGCCATTCCACACCACCTCACCAGCTCGTCAATCAGAACATCCACTGACTGCCAAGTGGCACATCCTCCTCATGCATGGAGAAATGTCTAGGAAACATCCTCTGTGCAGGAAGGTCAAAAACCTTCCTGCTCACATCAATTCTCGATTGCGAGACCAGTTGTCCATAAGTCCAACGTGCTATCCATTGCGCTACACTGCTGGTGTCTTTCTTGGACATGCACCAGGAACATTATTTAGGGGACTTACTCAAAGGGAGCAGTGCATGCCCAAATTTTCCGCTAAGCTATAGCAGTGGCCAAGGGGGCACATAAGAACAACAGAAATGTAGTTCAGGGAGGCCATTTTCCTTGACCTGCATGCCATTGTGTAACACATTAACAACCCAGTTTCACAATCTAGAGAGGCAACTATTCTTGATGAAGGAGACCAGGGTATAACTCCTTCTTATGTACACAAATCTCTCTCCCTTGAATTTTCAAAATCTTTAAGGTTCTGGTCTTCTCCAATATGTGGCATGCAGTGAATGATGCCACTCTCAACAAAAATCACTACCAGCTTACATTAACTATACAAAAGGAAACTCACCTTCCTCGATTGATGGCCACACGGGCAGGCATCTTCCTCTGGAGATTATGCATTCACGAGTGACTTGTGCCAGTTAAGCAGCAAAGGTGGAGTTTCCTGGGTGGCTTTGGTGCAAACCGTGAAGAACATGGACATTCTTGAAAGATCGCACTTACATAGCGTCTAATCCATGGAATAGTTTTCTGCAAGTCTGCATTGGTCCACAACTGTACAAGAGGGGTACATGGGTGGTGTAACATGTAAGTCCACTAACTAATTATCTGTAATACTAACATCACCGGAATTTGGGAGGTGCCATTCTAACGCCTCCCTTGAACACATTTGTTACATTTCTAGATGACCTCCCCACTTTCCAGCACCCCTGTTACGTGAACATTGAACGTCCCTGGCTTTCCACCCTCCATGAGAACCCACCCAAGCACCCTCTTGCCTGTCAGGCTGGCTCCCCAATCTAAGGTTGAAAAACAGGGAATTTCATTCTGAGGAATGTAGGCAGGAACAACACAGTATTCTTTCCAGCTACTTTCAATGAGGGGTATTCTCATTTTTTATCACTTGACATGGACACATGCCTCCCAACAATTGGCACGGGCAAAAGTGGATAAAAACAACCCTCCCAATGGGATGAAGACATGGACAGGTACACCATTTCCCCCAGGAGGCTTGGGAACAGAAATACATTGAACCAATGTTCTTGGCCTGCCATGGTCAAAATCTGGTAATAATGCTGACGAGTCACTCGACTTGATGAAATACTTTGTATCTTGAGGAAGTTCAAGATCTGACTAAAAAATCATAGAAGAATCTTCGGATGGGCCTTTACTTGATTTAGGTTTCACATGTTTCCTTTTTGGATTCAAGTGACCCTCCTTGGAGGCATAGAAGGGCATGTTCCACAATGGATGGACCCTTGCCCACTGTTCCTGCCACACAACATTATGCACATGTCAAAGCATGCATGCATGGGGGGAAAGGTGACATGATTTTCATGACGAAAAATCACCATAAAAGAACTGGAGCTTTTATTCAGATTGAAAGGACGCTCCCTTGGTCCACCATTAGGGTCAGCACCGCCAGCAACATCTCAACCTTCATCTCTCACCGGCTCGTCTTGTCAGGAATTTGAGATGAACTGGTACATGCTTTTGGAGGCTGAGGAATTTTCCTAAGGTCAGAAAGAGGAAACACAGAAGGTGCAGTCTGGTGAAGGTACAGTGACGTCACTGAAAGAGCAGATAATAGCAAGCCGTTTTTGGCAGCAACAAGTGCCTGAGCACTTGTTGTTACGTCAATTGAACTGGGAAAGGTACAAAAAATTGTGAAGAACTGATGGCAACTGCAAGTGAATATAGCTGAGGGCTGAGCTAAGGAACCGATGTTAAGTGGAGATCAAGCTTGAGGATTGGAAGTTGCATGTAGGAAGGTGAAGGGCCAAGCGGAAGCAAGGGCCTGAGGACTGAGACGAGGCACTGAGGCAAGCGGATGGTTGATGATTGCAGAGGTAGAATGATTGATGATCACGGGGCAGAAGTGGAGATAACTGACATGCAGACTGATTGGTAATAAAAGCCAGGTAATCTGACAGTAGACGGAGCAGGATCCTAAGTACTAGCTGCTATGCTGATAGCTAGGAAGCTAAGGTGGGTGATATGAGGCATGATGCCAGATCCAAAGCACCATGGGAGTCGCTGATCTTGGGTGGTTCCTTTGTGATATAACACTCCTCACACTTGCTTCGGTGGCTCCATTTCTTTGCACAAAGTGAGGACCAAGGCACAGCCAAGGGGCATGTTGGTCGTTTCCATGGTTTCCTGTGCAACACCGTGAAAGTGGTTTGCTGGCCGTGTGGATCTGGTTGGTGACCAGACCACTGAGCTTGTTCAAGCAGAGAGGTGTACCTGTTCCAAATATGCTCAGGTGAGTTATTTCAAAAAATGCTCCTTTTACCTCGGCTAGGTTGTGTGGTAAACCAGGTTGGTATTCCGGCAATAACACTGCCGGAGTGTGTATATTGTCTGAGAGAGTGCGAGGCTGTTTTCTGGGTTGGTTGAGTCCGCAATCAACCTTGGACCATTGGAGACTTATTTTGCTGACACATCTCTCCCTACATCTTTCACTGCTGAACCCACCCCCCCCCCCTCCCCGCATCTTCTCAAGCATATATCATTGAAGCTCCACCCGTGGATCCCCTTC
>SZWC01030040.1:0-25120 GCA_023375785.1 Penium margaritaceum | reverse complement strand
TTGGTATGGTATTGTATGGTATGGTATGGTATGGTGTGGTATGGCATGGTATGGTATGGTATGATATGATATGGTATGGTATGGTATGGTATGGTATGGTATGGTATGGTATGGTATGGTATGGTATCGTCTGGTATGGTATAGTATGGCATGGTATGATATGGTATGGTATGGTATGGTATGGTATGGTTTGGTATGGTATGGTAGGGTTTGGCATGGTATGGTATGGTATGGTATGGTATGGTATGGTATGGTATGGTATTGTATGCTAGAGTATGAAATGGTATGGTGTGGTGTGGTATGGTATGGTATGGTATGATATGTTGTGGCATGGTATAGGTTGGTTTGGTATGGTATGGTATGGTATGGTATGGTGTAGTATGGCACGGTCTAGTATGCCATTTTATGATATGGTATGGTATGGTATGGTATAGTATGGCAAGGTATGGTATGGTATGGTATTCTATGGTGTGCTATGAGATGGTATGGTACATAATTGTATCATAAGGTATGGGATGGTATGGTATGGTATGATATGGTATGGTGTGTTACGGTAATATATTGTATGGTATTCTATGACGTGCTTTTGCATAGTATGCGATGGTATGGTATAGAGTAATATGGTGTGGTATGGTATATAATGGTATAGTATGATATAGTATAGGTTGCTATGCTTTGCTATGCTACGCTATGGTATGCTATGGTATGGCATGGTATAGCATGGTATGATATGGTATGGTATGGTATGCCATGATATGGTATGGTGTGGGATGGTATGGTATTGCATGGTATGATATGGTATGGTAAGATATGGTATGGTATGGTATGGTATGGTATGGTATGGTATGATATGGTATGGTATCAAAGGGCATGGTTTGGTATGGTATGGTATTATATGGTATGGTATGGTATGGTATGGTATGGTATGATATGGTATGGTATCAAAGGGCATGGTTTGGTATGGTATGGTATTGTATGGTATGGTATGGTATGGTATGTTATGGTATTATAGGGTATGACATGGTATGGTTTGCTATGGTATGGTATGGTATGGAGGGGTATGGTATGGTATGGTATGGAGGGGTATGGTATGGTATGGTATGGTATTGTATAGTATGGTATAGTATGGTATGGTATGGTATAGTATGGTATGGTATGGTATGGTGTGGTATGGTGTGGTATGCTATGGCATTGTATGGCATTGCATGGTATGGTATACTATGGTATGATAAGGTATTGTATGGTATGATGTGGTATGGTATGGTATGGTATGATATGTGGGATATGGTATTGTATGATATATTATGGCATGGCATGGTCTGATATGGTATGGTATGGTGTGGTATGGTGTCGTATGGTATGGTATGGTATGGTATGGTATGGTACGCTATGGGATGGTATGGTATGGGATGGTATGATATGGTATGCTATGGTATGGTATGGTATGGTATGGCATTTTATGGTATTGTACGGTCAGTTACCGTATGGTATGATATGATATGGTTTATTTTACTATGGTATGCTTTGCTATGGTATGATATGGTATGGTATAAAATGCATTGGTATAGTCTGGTATGCCTTGGTATGCTATGGTATGGTAGGTATGGTACGGTATGGTATAAAATGGTATGGTATGGTATGGTATGGCATGGTATGGTATCGTATGGTATGATATGCTATTATATACTAGACTATGATATGATTTTGTATGGTATGGTGTGGCATGGTTGACAACCTGCTTGAGGCAACGGTCTAGAAAAAAGGTTCCGAGGCAATGGTTCTCACCGACCGCTCTTGGTATTGTAACCAAGAGATGATATCACCCTCAAAGCCAAGGTTTCACACTGAGCTGTTCATAGGAATCACTTCCTTGCACTGTGTCCTTAGCATTTGGTCACTTTTGCGCGAGGAATGAACTTTTTGGGCTAAGACCAACCAATGTTTCTTTAGTGTCTACCTCTAGTGCACAACTCCGTGAGGAGTCTGAAAGGTAAGAACTGTACTCAATGACAGGCAAGTGACAAGTTCTTGTAGTCCTAGATTGAGCCTCTAGCCTAGGCGCGCAATGGATCCTTGGATGAGCCACTTTGTGGGCAATCTGGATTGCGTTATCTCCCTTATCTACATGGCGCTCCTTGTGACCGCCAAGTGGCGGTAGCCACCAGGAAGGACCTTGGAATGTTCTAAGACGTCTCCCAAAGCTTTCGTGTCCCTCTTTTGGTCAGAAAGAAAAATAGTCACTGGGCAGGGATTCGATCCAGTGACCTCTCGCTCCAGAGATTAACTATGGAACGTCTAGGCTTGAAGGAGTTGTCTTAGGTATGGTTTTCTGGCTATACCATCGAGTTTACACCAAGGAGACTTGGTCTAAAGGAGCACTGCATGCCTTGTGTATCTGGACCAGACTTAAGGGACTTACTCCAACGGAGTAGTGGATGCCTAATCCGTCCTGTGCCTGTCCAAATGTCACCGATGGACTAAGAGCATATTAGTTTAAAAACGTCTCCGTTGTACCTCTGTCCATTAGCCGTGAGATCTGTCCTTTCTCTAGCAGTCTTGGCTTCAGTCTTCGCCCGCTGAGTTGACCATACTGATGCTCCAAGTTCTTGTGGAGTGCAATTTGGTGACCACTGCCTTTGTGATGCAATCTGCGAGCATCTTCTTGATCTCCACGAACTCCAGGTCCACGATCTCATTTGCGACTAGGTTGTGTGAATATTGGTCCCTGATGTCGATGTACGTAGTCTGCCTATAGATGACATCATACTATGCCATCTTCATTGCCCTCTTGTTGTCAATGCGGACCTTTGTTGCCTCCGTTTTTGGTAATTTCATCTCAGCAAGGAAACTGCGTAGCCATTGTGTCTCCTTGTATGCTTATAATAGAGCAATGTACTCTATATGAGCGGTAGAGAGAGAAAGAAACAGTCTTGCTTTTTGCTTGCCCAAGAGACTACACCACTGTTCAAGAATCACACAAAACCCAAGATGAACGTTTTGTCATTGATTCTTACTCACTTGTCAGCGTTTGTGTAGTACACCAGCTGTAGCGGGTGAGATCCTTCTTGGCCTCCAAACTGGAGTCCCATGTGTTGGGTCTTCTATAGATAGCGCATGATGTGCTTGACTGCTTGCTAGGGCTGTGGCCCTCGATTGGCCATAAACCTGCTCACTTGTCCCACGGCATAGCAAATGTTAGGGGGTGTTCCTATCATGGCATACATGCGGGTGCTAACAGCAGACTGGAAGAGATTGTTCTCCATCTTATGCCGTTCTGCTTTCGTGCTCGGGCTTATGGAGGAGATGAGCTTGATATTTGTTGCCATGGGTGTGCTGATAAGCTTGCTCCTGTGCTACTAGTGATCCGTTGTTTGAGGAAGAGCCACCAGCCTCAAAGTTTGACTCAGAGGCCTTAGACGACTCAGACTCAGTGTTAGAGTCTGTCACTATGTCAACCTGCACAGCCACTCTCCCTATAGTACCATCCTTCTATGGCAGCATCTACTCGTTCTGAGGTGCGTGATCAACTGACTCAAGAAACACAACCTACTCTCCTGATTTGGGAGCATGGACAGGGTCCAGCGACTCTCCTTTACCGAGCGTCCTTTCTTCAAACTCGACATCTCGACTCCTCATGAGCTTTCTAGCCGCTTCATCCCTTAGCCTAGAGGCCTTGTGTGTAGTGTCATATCCAACCATTACACACTTTCGAGCAAGTACATCCACCTTGCCACTTCCTTCTCTTGGTTGGACCTTTGTCTAGGCAGTACAGCAAAAGACCCTCTAGTGTGAGGCATCTGGCTTCTTCCTTGACCAAGCCTCCTGTGGCATACTGAGCTACGTCTCATGTTGGTTGTTACCACACGTTCCAAGCGCGGTTGACGGAGTTAGATTCACAAGGTAGCAAGCAGTTCTTGCAGCTTCAGCCCAGAAGCGAGGTGGGAGTTTGGCGTCAAAGAGCATGCTTCGTGTTATGCCGAGGATAGTCTGGTTGATCCGCTCAGCAACGCCATTAATCTAGGGGGTGTAAGGCATGGTGGTCTCATGGTTGATGCCGTGTTGGCTCAACCAGCCTTTACACGCCTCGTACTCACCACCGTTGTCCGTGCGCACTGCCTTGATCTTCTTGCTTGTCTGCTGCTCTACCAACGCGACAAACTATTGCAGCTTCTCCTCAACCTCTCCCTCTGTCTTGAAGAAGTAGATCCACATCTTGCAACTATGGTCATCGATGAAGGTGAAGAAATATTTTCTGCCATCGTTCGAACGGGTACGGAATGGTCCACACACATCATAGTGAATCACGTCCACGATTCATGCCGCACATTACTCATTACGCTCAAAGGGCTTTCTCTTTCCTTTGCATTGGAGGCATGGCTCACACACCTTCTTGTACTTTCCCTCATCCTTGGCCTTGCATCCCTCCATCCCATGAACCACTTCGTGCTCCTACATAGCTTGTAGTGTGCTGTCGGCCACATGGCCAAACCGCCTATGCCAATACTCAGCATCTGTGTCGGTGGAGTTGGCCGCCATGGTGATGACTTCTGGTGCAACATCAGGCTTTGGAGACTTGGGCTCTTTAATCGCAGCATGTCCCTCATTTGTACTCTCAAGGGATTTGGTCTACAACACGTAGAGCCCATCAACTCCTGGGACTTGTGCGACAAGACTCTCCTTGGAATAGTAGATCTTGATGTCCTTGTTCTTGTCAATCACGGCCTCCTCCTCCATGAAGATGACCGTCATATTGTGGTCTGTGATTTTGGACACTCACAAGAGGTTTGTCACAAAAGACGGCATGTAGGCGACGTTCTTTAACTTGAAGTACTTTTCAGTATCGTTCACGTTGATGCTGATGAACGTGAACGGTGCCTCGCCGCACCTCCCTTGCCTTCCGCATGGACAAGGCTGCCGTTGGCACACTTTAAGCAACGTTCAATGTCCCTAATGGGGATGAACCCATCCTTCTTCCTTGAAGAGTGGTGGTTTGTACTAGAGTCGAGCATGTAGGCTCCACGGTTGAGCAGTGCCCCTTCCTTGGTTGTCGGCACGCTCTCAGCCATCATGTTCGTCAACTCCTTCTTACCCTTTCCTTTGCCCTTATATCTACCACCATGATCTCGGTCTTCCTTCTGTAGTGTCTTGCAGTCCAGTGCCCAATGCCCAGGCTTTCCATAGATACGGCACTTTCCAGGACGCTTTGAAATCTTTCCACCACCACCATTGCCTTTTCCTCCACCACCACCGCTTCTGCTGCTGCTTTGACCAGAAGAGGAGTTGTTGCCACAACTACCGTACTGTGCAACGTAGGCCGGAATTTTAGCCTCACTATCGCTGCGACGCATGGCCTTTTTGTGCACGTACTCGGGCACTGCCTCATACGTCAAATGCTCCTCCTTCCAACTGCCAAAGACGATGATCAGAGGACCCCATGTTATAGGTAGCGCCATGAGGAGGATCATGGCGTGCATGTTTGTGTCGGTTTCCTAGTTCATTTGGGTTGCTTATTGCAGCAGTCTTTCAAACTGCAACACGAAGTCCGCAATTGACCCGCCCTCGCTCATCCTCATCCAAATCAGCTTTTGAAGGATGAAGAGGGGATTTGCAAGAGCCGTTGATTGGTGTATACGTGCAAGCTCCTCATAAGCCTTTGATGCATGCGTGATACCTTGGAGGTAGACATGTTGTGACTCATGCTGTGATGTCACAAGAATTGCAAGTACCACGTCATTTTTGACATTCCAGGCTTCATATCCAGCATCCGATTCTGGAGGTTAAACCTCTTCTCCAAGGAACATCTTCAAGTAGCCACGCACCCTCATGATAGTCTCAAAATTCCATTTCCTCAAGGCAAATCGTATCCCTGTGAACTTTGACATCCCACCATTGACCTGCTGAAGAGTGAGCGTCGCGGGTGTTGTCATACTACTTATCTTCTTCTCTGGTTTGTTGAGGCCGATGTAGGTTGATGTAGGCTTTTGTCTACTACTCGTTTAAAAGGTGCAGATGCGTTGCTTATCCCTTAGTCATTGATTAACTACAAACAGAGAAATACACACACTAGGGAACCCAGGATCGTGCCTCCAAGGACAGAGCTTTTCCTAGTTTTGGCCGAAGGGTCGTACCTCCAAGGGCACAGCTTATCCTTGGCCCTTGTTTGCTAAGTTCCAGCACCCGCCATTAGAGCTGATTGAGTAGATGGAGCAGATAGAGTTGACGGAGCTGATGCGCAGTGCAACATAGAGAGGGCGAGAGAGTGCGTAGAAGCGTGCCTTACAACTAGTCAGTGATGGCGCATAACCCTTAGTGAACCTGCCTGTGGTGACGGGCTAGAAAATGCGTTCCGATACAATGGTTCCCACCGATCGCTCTTGGTATTGCAACGAAGAGATGATATCATCCGAAGAGCCAAGGTTCCACACTGAGCAGTTCATAGGAATCACTTCCTTGTACTGTGTCCTTAGCACTTGGTCCCTATCGTGCGAGGAGCGAACTGCTAGGGCTTAGACCAACCAATGATGTTTTAGTGTCTGCCTCAAGTGGACAACGTTGTTAAGAGTCTCCAAGGTAAGAATTGCACTCAATGACAGGCAACTGACAAGTTCCTTGGATGAGCCAGTTTAGAGGCAATCAGGATTGCATCACCCCCCTGGCGTGCATGGCGCTCCCTGTGAGCGCGAAGTGGCACAGCCACCATTAAAGACCTTGGAATTGTTGACCTGATATGCTCCTTGTCCATGGCTCACATCTGGAGAGGCATAGGACGGATGAGGCATGCACTGCTCCCTTGGAGTAAGTCCCCCAAGTCTGGTCTAGGTAGACAAGGCATGCACTGTTGCTTTGGAGCAAGTCCCCTTGGTCTAAACTGGATAGTATAGGCAACGAACACTACCTAGGACAACTCCTTGTGGTTTAGACGTTCCAGAGTTAGTCTCTGGAGCGAGAGTCCACTCGGTTAAATCCTAGTCCAGTGACTGTTTTTCTTTGTGACGTAAAGGGGGAGAAGAAGGTTCTAAAAGATATCTTAAAACATTCTTAGGTCCTTCCTAGTGGCTGGAGCCACTTGGCGGTCATTGGAAGTGCCATGTAGGCAGGGGGGATGATGCAATCCAGATTGCCCCCAAAGTGGCTCATCTCAGGAGCCACTGCGTGCCTAGGCTAGAGGCTGGCTCTAGGATCATAAGAACCTGTCAGTTGCCTGTTATTAAAATACAATTATTACCTTTGAGACTCTTAACAGAGTTGTCCACTAGAGGCAGACACTAAAGGAGCATAGGTTAGTCTAATCCCCAAGAGTTCGCTCCTCGCGCAAAAGTGACCAGGTGCTAAGGGCATAGTGCAAGGAAGTGATTCGTATGAACTGCTCTATGTGGAACCTTGGCTCTGAGGATGATATCATCTCTTGGTTGTAATACCAAGAGTGGTCGGCCTTAACCATTGTGTCGGAACCCGTTTTCTAGACTGTCGCCTCAGGCAGGTTGACAAAGGGTTATGGACCCACACTGACTAGTAGTAAGGTACGCTTCTGTGCACTTTCTCTCCCTCTCTGTCTTAGAGCACGCATCAGCTCCATGAGCTCCATCTACTATATCTGCTCCATGAGCTCCAACGGCGGGTGCTGGCACTTAGTGAACAAGGGCCAAGGATAAGCTTTGCCCTTGGAGATATGACCCTTGGGCCCGAACTAGGATAAACGTTGCCCTTGGAGGCATGACCCTGGGTTCGCTAGTGTGCATTCTTCTTGGTTTGCAGGTGATCTACTGCTAAGGGGTAAGCAACGGATCTGCATTTTCTAAATCGGTAGCACAAAATAGCCTACATCAGCGTACATCAGCCTCAGCAAAGCAGAGAAGCATAGAAGCAGAGCAACAGAGAAGCAATATGATGACACCCGTGACGCTCACTCTCAAGCAGGTCAACGGTGGGATGTCAAAGTTCACAAGGTTTGGTTTTTCCTTGTGGAGATGGCAATTTGAGGTTGTCATAAGGGTTTGTGGCTACTTGAAGATGTTAGTTGGAGAAGAAGTTGAACCTCCAAAAACAGATCCTTGATATGAAGCGTGGAGTGTCAAAATGACATGGCGCTTGCCATTCTTGTGACATCAGTGTATGAGTCACAACATGTCCTTCTCTAAGGTATCAAACATGTATCAAAGGCTTATGAGAAGCTTGCACGTGTATATCAATCAACGGTTCTCGTAAAACGCCTCTTCATCCTTCAAAAGCTTATTTCGATGAGGATGAACAAGGGAGAGTCAAATCCGGACTTCCAGTTTTAATTTCAAGGACTGTTGTAGCAAGTGACCCGAATAAAATGGGAAATGGACACTAACATGCAGACCATGACCCCCTTCATGGCGCTACTTGAAAGCCGGGGTCCTCTGATCAACGTCTTTGGTAGCTAGAAGGAGGAGGATTTGACGTATGAGGCAGTGTCCGAGTACATGCGCAACGAAGCCATGCGTCGCAGCGGTAGTGAGGCTAACATTTCAGCCTATGCTACACAATACGGTGGTCGTGGCAACAACTCCTCTTCTGGTCAGAGCTGCAGCGAAAGTGGTGGCGGTGGAGGAAAAGGCAATGGTGGCAATGAAAAGAGTTTGAATTGTACTCGAAAGTACCATAACTGTGGGAAGCCTGGGCATTGGACACGGGAGTGCAGGGCTCCAAAGAAGGAAGACAGAAATCATGGTGGTAGATACGAGGACAACAGAAAGGGCAAGAAGGAGTTGACAAACATGATGGCTGAGAGCATGTCGACAACCAAGGGAGTAGCACTGCTCAAGCGTGGAGCATATACGCTTGACTCTGGCACAAATCACCACTCTTCAAGGGAGAAGGATGGCTTCATCTCCATTGGGGACATTAAACGTCGCTTGAGGTACGCCATCGGTAGCCTTGTCCATGCACAAGGCAATGGAGATAAGTTGACTAGCATCAACAAGAACGGTGCTAAAAAAGACTTGAAGCTGAAGAACATCGTTTACATGCCGTCTTTTGCGGCAAACTTCTTGTCACAGTCCAAAATCACGGACCACGACATGACGATCATCTTCACAGAAGAGGAGGTCGTGATTGTCAAGAACAAGGACATCAAGATGTCCTATTCCAAGGAGAGTCTTATCGCACTAGTCCCTAGAGATGATGGGCTCTACGTATTGCAAACCAAATCCCTTGAGAGTACAAATGAGGGATATGCGACGGTTGAAGAGCCCAAGTCTCCAAAGACTGATGTTCCACCACAAGCCGTCAACATGGCGGCCAACCCCACGGACACAAATGCTGAGTTGTGGCAAAGGTGGTTTGGCCATGTGGCCGACAACACACTACAAGCTATGTAGCAATACGCAGTGGTTCATGGAATGGAGGGATGCAAGGCCAAGGATGAGGGAAAGTGCAAGAAGTTGTGTGAGCCATGCCTCCAAGGCAAGGCAAAAAGAAAGCCCTTTGAGCGCAATGGGTAACGTGCGTCAGCAATCTTGGACCTGATTCACTCTAATGTATGTGGACCATTCCGCACCCCTTCGAATGGCGGTAGCAAGTATTTCTTGACTTTCATCGATGACCATAGTCGCAATATATGGATCTACTTTCTCAATACAAAGGGAGAGGTCAGGGAGAAGGTCCAAGAGTTTGTCGTAATAGTAGAGGAGCAGACAAGCAAGAAGGTCAAGGCACTACGCATGGAAAACGGTGGTGAGTACGAGGCATGCAAAGGCTGATTGAGCCAACACAACATGAACCACCAGACCACCACGCCTTGCACCCCCCAGAGTAACGGCGTTGCCAAGCGGATGAACCAGACTATCCTCCCCATGACACAAAGCATGCTTCTCGACGCCAAACTCCCACCTCACTTCTGGGCTGAAGCTAGAAGAACTGCTTACTACCTTGTGAATATCATTCCGGCAGCCGCACTTGGAAGGCGTGGTAAGAAGCAGCAAGAGAAGTAGCTGAAGACGCCGTAGGAGGCTTGCTCAGGGTAGAAGAGAAATGCCTCACACTTGAGGCTCTTTGGCTGTACTGCCTGGGCAAAGGTTTAAGCAGGAGAAGGATGTGGCAAGCTAGATGCACGCTCTTGTAAGTATGTAATGGTCGGATATGATAGTGCACACAAGACGTACAGGCTGTGCGACCAAGCGGCTAAAAAGCTCATCCGGAGCCGAGATGTCAAGTTTGATGAAAGGATGCTGAACAAGGGAGAGTTGCTGGACCCCGTCCAGGCTCCCAAATCAGGAGAGTGATTTGTGTTGCTCAAAGCAGGTGATCAGGCACCGGAGAACTGGCAGATGGTGCTAGTGAAGGATGGTGCTTTAGGGAGAGTGGGTGTGCAGGTTGACACAGCGACAGACTTTGACACTGAGTCTGAGTCGTTTGAGGCCTTTGGGTCTAATTCTGAGGCCAATGGCTCTTCCTCAAACAACGGATCACTGGTAGCACAGGAGCGAGAGAAATGTATAATCTTTGAAACACCACCAGCAACACTTCGACGTAGTACGCGCCAGAAGAAACCTGCGCCCAAGCATGATGCTGAGAGTGCAGAATGGACCGGACTCTGTTGGTCAGGTTTGGCTTATGGAGAGCTTGTGACCGTAACCAAGGCTATGAACATGCCAAATGCGGCCAAGTGGAAGGAGGTAGTAAATAGCGAACTCGCATCCATTAAAGAGAACAGCACATGGGTTTCAGTGGAGAGGCCCCCAAACGTACACGTGGTGGAGTCAAAGTGGGTATTCCAAAAAAATGTTCAAGTAGGATGGTACTATCGACAAGTACAAGGCAAGAGTTGTGACGAAGGTGTTTTCCCAGCATGTAGGCTGAGAGTACGAGGAGACCTTCGTGGGTGTCGTCACCTTTATCTCCATCAGATCCATGTTGGGCATCGCTGCTGCTAAAGATCTAGAGGTCCACCAGATGTACGTCATGATAGCTTTCCTCTACGGGAAGCTAGACAAAGAAGTGCTGATGGAAGTGCCCGAGGGAGTGAAACCTGTAGACGGCAAGGTTTGCAAACTGGTCAAAGCTCTCTACAGGCTGGAACAGGCCCCAAGGATGCGGTACAAGGAGATGGACGGCTTCATGGCTGGGCTCACCTTCACTCACTGCCGTAATGATCCTAATGTCTATGAGCGGGAGGATGAGCAAGACATGATGCTGGTTGCTCTGTACATGGATGATCTGATCATCTGCTCGTCACCAGTCGTACTGTCAAACAAGCTAAAGACAGATCTCAGCAAGAGATTCAAGATGAAGGACATGGGTCCGCTCGAGTTCTACCTGGGGATAGCTGTCCACCGCAATCGAGCAGCAGGCACCATCGAGATGAACCAGACCAAGTACATCATGGAGGTCCTCAAGCACTACAACATGGAGGACTATAAGCCCATTAGCACACCCATGATAACAAACATCAAGCTCTCCTCCTCCATGAGCCCCAACACGGAAGCTTAAAGACGTGAGTTGGAGAAAATTCCCTACCAGTCTACTGTTGGTAGCCTCAAGTACTCCATGGTAGGAACACGCCCTGACATTTGCTATGCTGTGGGACTAGTGAGCATGTTTGTGGCCAATCCAGGGCCACAGCACTGGCAAGCAGTCAAGCGCATTATGCGCTATCTACATAAGACCCGACACATGGGACTCCAGTTTGGAGGCAAAGAAGGATGTGACCCGCTGCGGCTGGTGTGTTATACAGACGCCGACTAGGAAGGAAGAATCGATAACATAAATTCCACCTCGGGCTTTGTGTACATCTTGAACAATGGTGCAGTCTTTTGGGCAAGCAGAAAGCAAGACTGTGTCTCCCTCTCTACTACTGAGGCAGAGTACATCGCTATGTCAGAAGCATGCAAGGAGACATAGTGGCTACAAAGTTTGCTTAACGAGATAAAGTGCCACAAATTAAGGCAACAGAGGTCCGCATCGACAACAAGAGTGCCATGAAAATGGCACCGGATGATGTCATCTCCAGGCGGACCAAGCACATTCACATCAGGTACCACTATTTACGCGACCTTGTTGCAAAGGAGATCGTGGACTTGGAAGACATGGAGACAAGGAAGATGCTTGCAGATTGCATGACAAAGGCGCTGGACTGCGAATTGCACTTTGGAGGTACTCGAGGCATCGGTATGGTCAACGCTCCGGACGAAGACTGAGGCCAAGACTACCGGAGAGAGGAGAGATCTCACAGCTAATGGACAGAGGTGCAAGGGAGTGTTTGTCGACCTGATATGCTCCTTGTCCATGGCTGACATGTGGAAAGGCATAGGACGGACTAGGCATGCACTGCTCCCTTGGAGAAAGTCCCTTAAGTCTGGTCCAGATAATCATAGCATGCGCTGCTCCTTTGGAGCGATTCCCCTTGGTCTAAACTGGAAAGTAAAGCCAGCGAACTCTACCTAGGACAGCTCCTTGTGGCTTAGACGTTCCACGGTTTATCTCTGGAGCGAGAGGTCACTGGGTCAAATCCCAGCCCACTGACTATTTTGTTTGTGACAAAAAGGGGGACAGGAAGGTTCTAAGAGACATCTTGGAACATTTCAAGGCCCTTCCTTGTGGTTAGCCCCACTTGGCGGTCATAGGAAGCGCCATGTAGGCAGGGGGGTGATGCAATCCAGATTGCCCCCGAAGTGCCTCATCCAAGGAGCTAATGCGTGCCTAGGCTAGAGGCTAGCTCTTGGATCACAACAACCTGTCACTTGCCTGTTATTGAGTATAGTTCTTACCTTTGAGACTCCTAACAGAGCTTTCCAATAGAGGCAGACACTAAAGAAACATTAGTTGGTCTAAGCCCCAGGAGTTTGCTCCTTGCGCGAAAGTGACCAGGTGCTAAGGACACATTGCAACGAAGTGATTCCTATGAACTGCTTAGTCTAGAACCTTGGGTTTGAGGGTGATATCATCTCTTGGTTGCAATACCAGTTGTCCTCGGTGTGAACCATGGTGTCGGAACCCGTTTTCTAGACCGTCGCCTCAGGTAGCTTGATGGGATTATTCTAAGATGTCTGTTAGAAACTTCCTTTCCCCGTTTTGGTGACAGAGAACGTTCGTCACTAGACTAGAATTTGTCCTAGTGACCCCTCTCTCCAGAGACAAACTCTAGAATGTTTAAGCCATAAGCAATTGCTCCAAAGGAGTAGTGCTCGCTGGTTATACTATCCGATTTAGACCAAGGGGACTTGCTCCAAAGGAGCAGTACATGCCTTTTCTATCTGGACTAGACTTAAGGGACTTACTCGAAGGGAGCAATGCATGCCTAGTCCGTCCTGTGCCTGTCAAAATATCAGCGATGAAGAAGGAGCATATCAGGTCAACAATGGTATGGTGTACTATGGTCAGGTATGGTATGGTATGGTATGGTATGTGTTGCCATGGTATGGCATCATATGGGGTAGTATGGTATTGTATGGTATGATATGGTATGGTATGGTATGGTATGTATAATTTGAGATGGTATGATATGGTATGGTATGGTATGGTTAGTATGGTATGGTATGGTCTGGAATGATATGGTATGGTATGGTATGGTATGGTTATGTATGGTATGGCATGGTATCGTATGGTATGGTATGATATGGTATGGAATGATATGGTATCGTATGGTATGGCATGGCATGCTATGTTATGGTATGATAAGGTGTGGCATGGTATGGTATTGTATGGTATGGCATGGTCTGCTATAGTATGCCATGGTATGACATGGTATACTTTGGTATGCTATGGCATGGTATGATATGGCATAGTATGGTATGGTATGGTAAGGCATGGTTTGGTATGGCATGGTATGGTATGATGTGGTATAGTACGGTATGGTGTGGTACAGTAAGGTATGGTATAATATGGTATGATATGGCATGACATGGTATGATATGGTATGGTATGGTATGGTCTGGTATGGTATGGTATGGTATGGTATGGTATAGTATGGTATGGTATGGTATGGTATGGTATAGAACGGTATGGTATGGTATGGTATGGTATTGTATGGTATGGTATTATATGGTATGATGTGGTATGATAAGGTATGGTATGGTATGGTATGGTATGGTATAGTAGGGTTTGTTATGGTATGGTATCGTATCGTATGATATGGTAATGTATGGTATGGTATGGTATGGTATGGTACAAAAGGGTCTTATATGGTATTGTATGTTATTTTATGGTATGGCATGGTATGCTATGGTATGGCTGTCAACTTGCCTGAGGCGACGGTGTAGAAAACAGGTTCCAAGACAATGGTTCTCACTGACTGCTTTTGGTGTTGCAACCAAGAGATGATATCACCCTCAGAGCCAAGGTTATATACGGAGTAGTTCATAGGAATGAGTTCCTTGCAATATGTCCTTAGCAACTCGTCACTTATGCGCGAGGAGCTAACTCATATGGCTTGGAGAAACCAATGCTTCTTTTGTGTCTGCCTAAAAAGAAAGGTTAGTTAGGAGTCTCAAAGCTAAGAACTGTACTCAATGACAAGCAACTAACAGGTTCTTATAGTCTTAGAGCCAGCCCCCAGCCTAGGCGCGTAGTGGCTCCTTGGATGAGCAACTTTGGGGGCAATCTGGTTTGCATCACCCCCCTCGCTCACATGGCGCTCACAATGACCGCCAAGTGGCCCAAGCCACCAAGAAGGACCTTGGAATGTTCTTAGATGTCTTTAATAACCTTCTTACCCCCCTTTTGGTCACAAGGAAAATTAGTCACTAGGCTGGGATTTGACCCAGTGACCTCTCGCTCCACAGACTATCTCTGGAGCATCTAAGCAAGAAGGAGTTGTCCTAGGTAGTGTTTGCTAGCTATAGTATCCAGTTAAGACCAAGGGGACTTGCTCCAAAGGAGCAGTGCATGCCTTATCCATATATACCAGACTTAGGGGACTTATTCTATGGGAGCAGTGCATGCCTTCTCCGTCGTGTGCCTGTCCAAATGTCGGCCATGGACAAGGAGCATATCACGTCAACAAACTCTCCCTTGCACCTCTTTCCATTAGCTATGGGATCTCTCTTCTCTCCAGGAGTCTTGGCCTCAGTCTTCATCCGCTGCGTTGACCATACTGATGCCTCGAGTAACTGCAGAGTGCAATTCACAATTCAGCGCCTTTGACATGCAATATTTGAGTATCTTCCTGGTCTCCACGTATTCTAGGTCCACGATCTCCTGTGAAACCAGGTCGCATGAGTACTGGTACCTGATATCGATGTGCTTGGTCAGCCGGGAGATGACGTAATCCTCTGCCATTTGTATGATCTTTGTGGTCGAGTCGGACACATGTTGCCTTTGTTTGTGGCACTTTCATCTCGAAAAGCAAACTACGTAGCCATTGTATCTTTTTGGTTGCTTCTGACAGAGCGATATTCTATACCTCAGCAGTAGAGAAGGAGATATTGTCTTGCTTTGTGCTTGCCCAAGAGACTGCATTACCGTTCAAGAGGCATTCAAAGCCTGAGGTGGACTTTCTGTCATCGATTCTTCCTTTTCAGTCAGCGTCTGTGTAGCACACCTACCGCAACGGGTCAGATCCTTCCTTGCCTCCAAACTTATGTCCCATGTGTCCGGTCTTCTATAGATAGCGCATGATGCGCTTGACTGCTTACCAGTGCTGTGGCCCTGGATTGGCCACAAACCTGCTCACTTGTCCAGTAGCATACCAAATATCAGGGTGTGTTCTTATCATGGCATACATGAGGCTGTCAAGAGCAGACTGGTAGGGAATGTTTTCCATCTTACGCCGTTCTCCTTCCGTGCTGGGGCTCATGGAGGAGGAGAGCTTTATGCCTGTTGTCATGGGTGTGCTGATGGGCTTGCAGTCCTCCATGTTGTAGCGCTTGAGGACCTTCATGATGTATTTGGTCTGGCTCAGCTCGATGGTGCCTGCTGCTCGATTGCGGTGAGCCTATCCCAAGGTAGAACTCGAGAGGACCCATGTCCTTCATCTTGAACCTGTTGCTAAGATCTGTCTTCAGCTTGCTTAAGAGCTCGACCGATGACGAGAAAATGATCAGGTCATCCACGTATAGTACAACTAGCATCAAGCCTTGCTCATCCTCTCGCACATACATACTAGTATCATTCTGGCAGTGCGTGAAGGTGAGCCCGGCAATGAAGCCGTCCATCTCCTTGTACCAGATCCTAGGGGCCTTTGTCTGATTGTAGAGTGCTATGACCACTTTGCAAGCCTTGCCCTCAAGAGCTTTCACTCCCTCCGGCACTTCCATCAGCACTTCTTTGTCTAGCTTCCCCTAGAGGAACTCTGTCTTGACGTCCATCTAGTGGACCTCCAGATCTTTTGCAGCAATGATGCCGAGCATGGATCTGATGGAGGTAAACGTCTCCTTGTACCATGAGCCTGCACGCTGGGAAAATCCTTTTGCCATAACGCTTGTCGATAGAACCACCCTGCTTGAACATTTTCTGGAGTACCCACTTTGACCCACCACGTGCACGTTTTGGGGCCAATCCACCAGAACCCATGTTATATTCTCTTTTATGGATGCGAGTTCGCTATCCAGTTCCTACTTCCCATTGGCCGCATCTGGCATGTTCATAGCCTCTGTTACGGTCACGATCTATCCTTGAGCCAAGCATGACCAGCTGAGTGCGGTCAATTCTGCACTCTCAGCATCGTACTTGGATGAAGGTTTTTTATGGCGCGTACTACGCCAAAGTGGTGCTGATGGTACTTCAAGGCGAAGTTGGTTCTGTTGCTCTTGTGTTGCTAGTGATCTGTTGTTTGAGGAAGAGCCACCGACCATAAAATTTGACCCAGAGGCCTTGGAAAACTCAAACTCGGTGACACAGTTCGTCGTTGTGTCAGCGTGTACAGCCACTCTCCCTAAAGCACCGTCCATCACTTGCACCATCTGCCAGTTCTCAGGTGGCTGACCACCTGACTTGAACAAGACAACCTAGTCTCTTGATTTGGGAGCATGGATACGGTCCAACGGCTCTCCTTTGCCGAGGGTCCTTTCACCAAACTCGACATCTCGGCTCCTGATGAGCTTCAGAGGCGCTTGGTTCTACAGCCTGTATGCCTTGTGTGTTGTGTCCTATAATACCATTACACACTTGCGAGCGCGTGCATCCAGCTTGCCACTTCATTCTCCTACTTGGACCTTTACCCAAACAGTACAGCCAAAGACGCTCAAGTGGGAGGCATGAGTGTTGGTGGATTTGGCAGCCATGGTGACGGCCAATCCAGGTATGGTATGGTATGCTATGCTATGCTATGCTTTGGTATGGTATGGTATGGTATGGTATGGTACGATATGCTATGGTATGGTATGGTATGGCATGGTATGGTATGGTATGGTATGACAAGGCATGGTATGGTATGATATGGCATTGTATGATATGGTATGGTATGGTATGGTATGGTATGGAATGGTATGGTATGGTATGGTATGGTATGGTATTGTATGATATGATATGGTGTGGTATGGTATGGTATGGTATGGTATGGTTTGGTATGGTATTGTATGGTATGGTATTGATTCCTATGGTATGGTATCATATGGTATGGTTTGGTATAATATGGTATTATATGGTATTGTAACGTTTGGTATGGTATGCTATGGTATGCGATATAGTATGCTGTGGTATGGTATGGTATGGTATGATATGGTATTGTATGGTAATGTATGGTATTGTATAACATGGTATGGTATGTTATGGTATGGTATGGTTTGGTATGGTATGGTATGGTATGGTAAGGTATGGTTTGATATGGTATGGTATGGTATGGCATGGTATTGTATGGTATGGTATGGTATGGTATGGTATGGTAGGGTATGGCATGTTGGATTTGGTATAGTTTAGCATGGTATGGTATGGTTTGGTATGGTATGGTATTGTGTGGTATAGTATAACATGGTATCGTACGGTATGGTATAATATGATATTGTATGATATTGTATACTATGGTATGGTATGGCATGGAATGGTATAGTATGTTATGATATGGTATGGAATGGTATGGTATGGTATGCTATGGTATGATATAAAACGGTATGCTACGCTATGGTATGGTATGGTATGGTATGGTATCCTGTGGTACGGTATGCTACGCTATGGTATGGTATGGTATGGTAATGGAATTGTTTGGTGTAGTATGGTATCGCATGATATGGTGTGGTATGGTATGGTATTGTATCGCATCGTATGGTATGGTAATTTGGTATGGTATGGCATGGTATGGTATGGTTTGGTATTGTATGACATTATATGGTATTGCACAGTATCACATGGTATGGTATGGTATAATATGGTAGGGTATGGTATGGTATGGAATGTTATGTTATGGTATGGTATGGTATTCTATGGTTTGGTATGGTACGGACTAGTATGGTATTGTATGGTATGGTAGGGTACAGAATAGTGTGGTATTCTATGGTATTAGAAGGTATGTTATGGTATGGTATGGTAAGGTATGGTTTGATAAGGTATGGTATGGCATGGTATGGAATGGTATGGTATGGTATGTTATGGTATGGTATGGTACGGTATGATATGGTGTGCTATGGTATGGTATGGTATGGTATGGTATGGCATGGCATGGTATGGTATGGTATGGTATGGTATAGTACGATATGGTATAATATGGTAGTGTATGGTATGGTATGGTATGTAGTGGTATAGTATGGTATGGTATGGCATGGTATGGTATAGTTGTCAACATGCCTGAGGCGACGGTCTAGAAAACGGGTTCTTGAGGTGACGGTCTAGTTTTCATGGTAGGTATGGTATGGTACCATGCCAAACCATATATGGTATGGTATGGTATTGTATGGTATGGTATGGTATGGTATGGTATGGTACCATGCCATACTATACCATACCATACAATACAATACCATACCATAGCATACCATGCCATGCCATACCATACAATACCATATCAAGCAATATATCAAGCAATATACAATACCATATGCTATAGCATACCATGCCATACCATATATGGTATGGTATGGTATGGTCAGATATTGAAGGGAATGATATGGTATGGTCAGATATGGTATTGTATGGTATGGCATGGCATGGTATGCTATGGTTTGGTATTGTATGGTATGGTAGGGAATGGTATGGTATGGTATGGTATGGTATGGTATGGAATGGTATGGTATGGTATGCTATGGTTTGCTATTGTATGCGGGACGGCATGGTATGGTATAGTATGGTATGGTATGGTATGGTATGGTATGGTTTGGTATGGTATGGTATTGTATGGTATGGTATGGTATGGTATGATATGGTATAGTATGGTATGGTATGATATGGTATGGTATGGTATGGTATGGTATGTTGTGGAATGGTATGGTATTGTATAGTATGGTTTATTATGCTATCGTACGATATGGTATAATATGATATTGTATGGTATGGTATACTATGGTATGGTATGGCATGATATAGTATAGTATGGTATGATATCGTATACAATGGTTTGGTATTGTATGGTACCCTACTGTTCTTGAATTTCGATTCTAAACATTTTTTGCATCAGATTCTTCAATGAAAATGATCATTTTTCTTATTGATTAGGTGCTACCTAATCGCACGTCCCATTCATGGAAAAGTACATCACAAACGACAAACTTTATGCAACCTCATCCTCCTCCTATACGTGATCGTTGGCAAAGAGCAATTCCCCTGCATATGGCGCGACCTCATGCTAGAACGTAGGGGTGCACACACGCGTGAAGTTAGCCTTGGCCCATGCTACCTTCACTAGTTCATCGCTAGCCACATGCCTGCATGCATCGTAAAACCAGCCACAAGCCTCTTCCTTCAGTTGTGCCATGCATACCTTGAGGGGGAGACCATTTGATGTGCGCTCTGTTTCCCATGTTGCATACAGGTTTATTTTATTCTTCAAAGGACGCATCAGTCCCACATCGCAGGGCTTTGCCTTCGAGGTGTATCTGGCCAGTATGTAGCATGTGCGCATGTACGGGTAGGTCTCACGTAGCCACTCCTGGAAGCTTGCGCATGCATGCGGGCGCCAGGCATCAAGGATGAGGAGCATGTCCGCTCTACCAACGTCCATGCCTAGATGTGCACGCATGCGTTTGTAGTACGGCACAACGATGGTGCGCACCCACTCGCGCGTCGTCTCGCTCTTAGCCCAATGGTTAGGCGTGTACGTCAGGTTGGCATCCACGGTAGTCATGCGTGGTGCATGCGGGCCGCAAGGGAGGGACCGCTTGCTATTGCCCCCAAAGATGAACCGCAGCGGTAGCAGCTCGCCCGTCATGGTGCATGCCAAGAGTGCGGTGATCTGTTGTTTGTCTTTGAGGCCGATTATGTCGATGTCCATGCTGCCCTTAGGTGCGTAGGTGTGGTCAGCAGATAACATGAGTTGCACCCCCACATGGTCTGCGTTGATGATGAAGAATCGTTTGATGCGGTAAAGGTTCATCATGATAGATGACCGGCAATGGAAGGTGAGGACCCGTTGCTCCCAATCCGCAAGGGAGCTTCTGTGCAGCTGTCGTCCGACACTACCACGACCACCCAAGTCCCCGCGTGATGAACTTGCGGACCCATGGCTATCCGAACACACAGGGACCCACAGTCTCGAGGAAATTTGGAGCGTAGCCAGCGATGACTTCGCGGACAACCTTGCAAATAATCTTTAACTTGAGCGCGTTGCCTGCGTTGCGTGCGTCGGACACTTTCTTTTTAATATCATCCACAATGTCCAGACGACATGCAAACCACACTTTTTCCCCACATTGCCGTGCTTGCGCTTGCGAATGCTTGCAATTGGTGTAGAAGCAAGCTTGTTCACGGCGACGATGACAGCTTCACGGTACTACGGCTTCAATACGAGCATCCCGGATTCGAACCACCCGTGGACCGTTGATGGTGCCAATCGGTTGTACACCGAGTGCCCATTGGGTGTTCGAAGCCTCTTATGGAGGTCCTGCACGGCGGCATAGGCAGTTTTGTTTTTCTTCCATTACTTTGCAGATTGTCGGGAAATGTCCGGATCCAAACCACTCGCAGTACCGACCACTTTTGCTGCCACTGGATACGCCGCTTCCCGAATCCGTCAATATCGTCACGTAGGACACCTGCAATACCATGTACTTGGTATCGGTGCTGTCTTCCCCGTCCTGCTTGCTGTTGCTGCTCCCGCTAACGTTGTCGTTGCCAATGCTACTGTCACTGGTGCTGAACATGGGGACGACGTTGCTGTCACTGTCATAGTCAGAGGGATGGTGACGTGGCCCATCACTGCCAGCTTCATCAGGTTTCTCCTGGATGCGGAGAGCACCTGTGCGGAGTCGGATGACAGGGGCGAGTTTCTTCGGAGGGACAACATCGCAGCTTCATGGTCACCGGAGCAACCAACGCCATCTTCCAACCGGCGTTGACAAGTAACCTCCGTCTTGCCGCAGAGGACGAGCGGGACGTTGGTGGTTAGCGTCAACGGCGACAAGATGGAGTTGGGCTCCTCGTCGTACGTTGACATGAACGCGAATGTGGGCTGGGGCGCCTTGGTTGCCTCGGAGGACATAAGCACTAACACCTTGCGCGGAGGGCCGACGGGCCTCTTTGGGGTTGGTGGACGTGGAGGAGGGCCTTGGCGGCGTGCTCCCAAAAGGCACCGTGCGCGTTCCTCGAGCGTCACTTTCTGGAGGAAACGATCCATCATGGATGCGTTGAGACGTGACATTGACAGATGGCAGTTAGACAGCCTGCTGCTTGATTCTGGCCTGCACTTCAACTTGTCATGACTGTATGGCGTATCAAGATGATGGTCCATAATGGCTGCTTGGGTGTTTAAATCTATGTCTTTCGCGCCACCAATAGATACGTGGCCCATGGCCACAAATCCAGGTGGAGTGAACGAGCGTTGGATGCACACATGCGGTTTCACAAAACACAAAGAAATCGTCGACGTCGGATACTGTCACTCCCTGCAGTATTTCTCGTCGAGAGAGTCAATCGGGATCAACGTTGAATTTAAGGAACATACATTTAGGATGAACGAATGTAAACAAACCACATACATAACTTGCAAAGGAAAAAACACAAATCAAATTAAATAACACATCATTAGCATTTACTTGATAATAAAATTTCAAGAATAGTAGAGAATAATGCGGTACAGTATGGTATCCTATGGTATGGTATGGTATGGTATGGTATGGTATAGTATGGTATGATATGATATGGTATCGTATGGTAGGATATGATATGGTCTGGTATGGAAATTGTATTGTATGGTGTAGTATCGTATCGTATGATATGGTCTGGTATGGTATTCTATAGTATGGCATTGTAAGGTATGCTAATTTGGTATAGTATGGCATGGTATGGTATGGTATGGCATGGTATGAAATTGTATGGTATTGTACAGTATCAAATGGTATGGTATGGTATGGTATGGGATGGTATGGTATGGTGTGGTCTGGTATGGTATGGTATGGTATGGTATGGGATGGTATGGTATTGTGTGGTGTGTTGTGGTATGATATGGTATGGTATGGTATGGTATGGTATGGTATTGTATGTTATGATATGGCATGGTATCGTATGGTATGGTATGGTATGGTATGGTACGGACTAGTATGGTCTAGTATGGTATGGTAATGTACAGAATAGTATGGTATTCTATGGTATTATACACTATCAAGTGGTATGGTATGGTATAATATGGTATGGTATGGTATGGTGTGGTATGGTAAGGTATGGTTTGATATGGTATGGTATGGTATGGTATAAAATGGTATGGTATGGTTTGGTATGGTATGGTATGGTATGGTATTGTATGGTATGGTATGGTATGGTATGGTATGGTATGATATGGTATGGTATGGAACCGTATGGTATGGTGTGGTATAATATGGTATCATATGATATGTCATGGTATGGTACGGTATAGTACAGCGTGGAATGGTATGGTATGGAATGGTATGATATGGTCTGGCATGGTATGGTATGGTATGGTATGGTATGGTATGGTATGATATGGTACGGTATGGTATGGTATGGTATGATATGGTATGGTATGGAACCGTATGGTATGGTATGGTATAATATGGTATCATATGATATGTCATGGTATGGTACGGTATAGCATAGCATGGAATGGTATGGTATGGTTTGGTATGGTATGGTATGATATCCTATAGTTTGGTATTGTATGGTATGGTACGGTACGGTAAAATATGGCAATGTATGGTATGGAATGGTATGCTGTGGTATAGTATGATATGGTATGGCATGGTATGGTATAGTATGTTATTGTATGGTATGGTATGGCATGATATGATATGGTATGGTATACTATGGTATGGTTTGGTATTATATGGTATCCTATGGTATGGTATGGAATGGAATGGTATGGTATGGTTTTGTATGATATGGTATGGTATGGTATAGTATAGTATGGCATTGTATGGTATGGTATGGTATGGTATGGTATGGTATAATATGGAATGGTATGGTATGCTATGGTATAACATGATATGGTATGGTATGGTATGCTATGGTATGATTTGGTTTTGTATGGTATGTTATGATATGGTATGATATGGAATCGTATGGTATTCTACGGTGTCGTAGGGTAGGGCATGGTATGGTATGGTATGATATGGTATGGTATGGTATGGTATCGTATGGTTTGGTATGGCATAGTATGGTATGGTATGATGTGGTGTGGTTTGGTATGGCATAATATAAAATCGTATTGTATGGTATGATATGGTATCGTATCATATGGTATTGTATGGTATGGTATGGTATGGCATGGTGTGGTTTGGTATGGTATGGTATGGTATGGTATGGTATGGTAGATATGGTATGACATTGTATGGTACAATATGGTATGGTATGGTATTGTATAGTATGGTATTGTATGGTATGGTATGGTATGGTATAGTGTGGTATGGTATGGTATGGTATGGTACATTATGGTATGGTATGGTATGGTTTAACATGCCATGGTATGGCCTGGTCTGGTATAGACTAGCATGGTATTGTATGGTATGGTAGGGTAAGGTATGGTATGGTATGGTTTGATATCGTATGGTATGGCATGGTATGGCATGGCATGGTATGGTATGGTATGGTATGACATGGTATGGTTCGATATGGTATGGTTTGGAAGGGATGGTGTGGTTTGGTATGGCATGGTATGGAATGGAATGCTATGGTCGGGTATGGTTTGGTATACTATGGTATGGTATGGTATGGTATGGTATGGTATGGTACGGTATGGTATGGTATGGTATGGTATGGTATGGTATAGTATGCTATGGTATGGTATGGTGTGGTATGGGATGATTTGGTATGGTATGGTATGATATGGCATGGTATGAATTGGCATGGTATGGTATGGTGTGGTAACGTCTGGTATGATATGCTCTGCTATGCTATGCTATGCTACAGTATGGTATGGTATGGTATGATATAGTATGGTATGGTATGATATGGTATGGTATGGTATGGTATGGTATTGTATGGTTTGGTAAGGTATGGTATGGTATGATATGGTATGGTATGGCATGATATGGCATGGTATGGTATCGTATGGTATGGTATGGTATGGTATGGTATGGTATCGAAGGTATAGGAGGTTATGGTATGATATGGTATGGTTTGGTATGGTATGGTTTGGTATGGTATGGTATGATATGGTATGGTATGCTATGGTATGCTATGCTTTGGTTGGATATGGTATGGTATGGTATGGTATGGTCTAGTATGTGCTGGTATGGTATGGTATGATATGATATGGTATGGTATGGTTGGTATGGTATGGTATGGTATGGTATGGCATGACATGGTATGATATGGTATGGTATGGTATGGTTTAGTATGGAATGGTATGGTATGGTATGATATGGTATGGTATGGGTGCTATTGCATGGTATGGTATGGTATGGGTTGGTGTGGTATGGTATGGTATGGTATGTTATGGTATGATATGGTATGGTATTGTATGGTATGGTATGGTATGGTATGGTGTGGTAGGGTATAATATGGTATGATATGGTATGGTATGGTATGGTACGGTACGGTACTATATGGTATGGTATGGTATAGTATGGTATGGTATGGTATGGTGTGGTATGGTATGGTATGGTATGGTATGATATGGTATGGT
>SZWC01030034.1:12725-25133 GCA_023375785.1 Penium margaritaceum | reverse complement strand
CGGGTTCCGGACCCAGACGTTCCTCTCGCAGCATCGCGAGCGGTGATCCAGGCACAAAGGCCTTAGGCCTGAGTGTCCGCACTGAGCTTTCAGAGGTACACCCCGCGTGCCCCATAGGGCACGACCTAATCACTCACGAGTTCCATATCGCCTGTGACGCAGCAGCTGATCTCGTGGCCGTTAGGCCAGACACTGAGGCGTGTGCACTTGCCACGCAGAATTCCCCCTCTATGGCGCCGGACCCGGGCACATTGAGGGAGGCTTTCTCATCGCAGGATGATGATGCCTGGCGAGCTGCTTGCGAGGATGAGCTTCGCGCTATCCGAGAGCACGGAGTCTACGAGCTGGTCGACCTTCCCCCTGGGAGGAAGGCGATTCAGGTCAAGTGGGTCTTTCGCAAGAAAGTGAAGCCGGATGGCTCACTGGAACGCTACAAGGCCCGCTTGGTCGTCAAGGGGTTCTCTCAGATTGAGGGAGTCGATTACACTGACACCTTTGCCCCTGTCGGTCGCATGACCTCAGCTCGAGCTCTGTTCGGTGTAGTAGCTCAGCATGAATGGGAACTACACCAGATGGATGTGAACAACGCGTTTCTCCATGGCTCTTTGGATGAGGAGATCTACATGGCTCAGCCACCAGGTTTTGAGGACGGTGACAAGGTCTGGCACTTGCGCAAGTCCTTGTACGGCCTCAGGCAGTCTCCACGGTGTTGGAACCGGGAGATCACTGGCACCTTGACCCGCGCAGGATACGTACAGAGCGAGGCAGACCCCTCACTCTTCATCCTACCGACACCCGAGCGGTTTACCGCCATCCTGGTCTATGTTGATGACCTTCTGATCGCGTCTCCATCGCTGGAGGCCGTGAAAGAGGCCAAGGCTGTCCTGCAGACCGCCTACAGGATGAAGGACCTCGGTCCTGCATCGGTGTTTCTTGGTATGGAGATTATGCGAGATCGGAGACATCGGACACTGTTGCTGCATCAGGCCCGATACGCACGAGTCGTGGGGGAGCGCTTTAGCGATCTCCTTGGTGTAGTGCCCACTGCTTCCACACCACTCACACCTGATGGGCAGGATGCCCTGAAGGTGGATGACCCTACACAGCTGGGGGAGACAGTGGACGTGACCTTGTACCTCCATCTTATCGGATCTCTGATGTACCTGGCCACGACCACGCGTCCCGACATCGCGTTCGCCGTCAACCTCCTCGCTCAGTTCTCGCAGGCTCCACGTGCGAGAGCTCTTCACGCGGCTGTGCGAGTGGTACGGTACGTGGTTTCCACGCCGTATCTCAGACTCTGCTTTCGTCGGCAGTGTTCGGTGGTCCTTGACGGCTACACTGACAGCGACAGGGCTTGGAGTCCTGACGGGCGCAGTCGCACTGGCTACGTGTTTCTGCTCGGTGGTACCGCTTTGTCTTGGCGAAGCGGGAAGCAGGGCTGTATCGCACGTAGCTCGTCGGAGGCAGAGTATGTGGCCTTGGGGGCAGGGGCTGCTGAGGCAGTTTGGCTGCAGCGCTTGTTTCTTGAGCTTGGGCAGTCAGTACCCGCCATTGTGCTGCGTTGCGACAACCAGAGTGCTCTCGCCATTGCGGAGAACTCTGGTGTTTTTCATGCTCGCACAAAGCACATTGCGGTTGAGCATCACTTCGTTCGGGATCTGGTGGAGCGACGCGTGATCTCCATCATGTGGGTTGGTACTGACTTGCAGCGAGCTGATTTCTTGACGAAGGCACTTGCACGCGGAAAGTTCCTGGTGGCCATTCGTTCCGTTGGGCTTCGCCCCGTGCGTGACAGTGCTTGAGTGTGGGATGTACATTGCCGTCTCATCTGTCTGTGTCACTCACTATGTGGTTGTACCAGTGCTGCACGCGTATGGACATGCGTACCATCGGGTCATGGGGGAGTGCTGTGCTTTGTGCCGTTCCTGTATAGTTTACTGTGACCACTCGGCCGTGTCCATACTCGTGCAGATCCCTGAGGCAGGCGGCCCTGGTGACACCGGCGCAACGACAGGCGGCGGACTACCCGTCTGGAGCTGACCGACCACTGTTCCAGAGCCCCAGATGTCACCGGGACTCCTTGCTGTGCATTCTACGTCTTGCAGGCGCCTTTCGGCGGACTGGGCATGAGGCCCATTTGCATGTTTTTGCATTATATACTCGCTTTCAGTTGATGGATGCATGCATGTGACCAGTCGTTGCGTGCGTCTTTTGATTCTGCACGTCTAGGTTCAGACGGCGTAGGATTCTGACATGTGTGCGCAGAGTTACGGCCAAAACAGTGGTTTTGGGCCGGTTTTAGGACAGCTCTTGGACTGCCGCGTGCGACACCCGCCGTGCGCCGCGGCAGGTATTTATGCCTTGGACCTGTCAGTTGTCATTCCTCTCTGCATATGCTATATTGAAGCATTCTGAAACTTTGACTTGTGTCTCCTAGCCAAACCCTTGCCGCTGTGTGTACGACCTGTGACTGTCGTCACCGTCTGACTAGGCAGTGACGCCCGGTCAGCGGCCGTGTTGCTAGGAAGCTTCTACGCACTTTCTCACCTACGACAGCCAATGTCAAACAGGGCCATACAGTAGGAGACATGGACCCTAGGGACGGCATGATGCTGCAGACGCAATGCCACAACCAAACACATCGGTAGGTGCATGCAGACAACATCTCCAGTGGCAGTGACCGCCGGCGGCCCGACCGCCGAGGAGGCATGCCGATGGAGCTGAGGGCATCGCCGGAGGGAGAGGCTCCAGTGAACGGTGAGTGGGCCTCAGCGCGCGTCGGCTCCACCAAGCAACACTCCAGCAGCGTCGAGTCTCGCCGTCAGTCATCTGCACGCCGATGTACGCAAGCTGGGAGGACACAACAGAATACGATGAGAGATCCACGAAAACCAACACTCCCCCATGACTCACAGGCGTAGTGCACATGTGTGGGCAGAGACACAGTCAACGACCAAACTCCCCCAGGCCAAGCAAAAACGCAAGCAGGGGCAGAGAGAGTCACTCATGGACGCACGCCGAATGAACTCACAACCTTCTTGAACAAGACTCGCTTCAGAGCCTTGGTCAAGAAGTCAGCCAACCGCCGTGCTGTCTCAATCCACGCGATGCTGATGCTGCCGTCATGCAACAACGAATGCAAATAGTGATACTCAACGTTGATGTGCTTTGTGTATATGTGATGCATGCCGTCATTGTCGGTGATGGCCATGCCACTCTCATTGTCACAATGCAACGTGATGGATGCGAGAGAATGACGCAACTCGGACAAGAGACGACGTAACAACACACTCTCACACGCTCTTGAGCGAAGAGCAACGTACTCAGCCTCAGCAGTGTTGCGTGCAATGCACCCTTGCTTGCCACTGCGCCAAGACACAGCTGTGCCGCCAATCAGAAAGATCCAGCCTGTGCGACTCTTGCCATCCGGGCTGCCGGCCCAGTCACTGTCGGTGTAGCCCACCGCGACAACAAACGGCTGACGGTGGAACATGAGACCTCGCCGAGGAGTCGGGACGACATAGCGTAATACTCGGATCACGGCCTCGTAGTGGAGGTGACACGACTCCTGAGAAAACTGGGCCAAGAGGTTGACGGTGAACGCGATGTCTGGGCGCATCGTCGTTGCCAGGAATATCAGTGACCCGATGAATCGCAAGTATGTGGTCACGTCAACTGGCTCCCCCACAACAGCTGGGTCAGGACTCTTCAGCGTCACCTGGCCATCGGGTGACATGGGTGAGGATGCACTCGGCACGAGTGGCAGGTCCTCCGCAAAGCGGGAGGACAGCGTCTGCACATAGGCGACCTGGTGGATGTGCAGGACGCCTTAGGAGTGATCATGCTCGAGGTCGATGCTGCCGCTGCTACTGATGCAGGTGCTGCTGCTGATGCTGTAGCTGCTGCTACTGCTGTTGCGGCTGCGGCTGCTGCTGCTGCGGCTGCAGTTGCAGCAGCTACTGCTACTGTTGTAGGTTGTTGCGGCTGCTGTGGCTGCTGCAGCAGTAAAGGCAGCTGCTACCGCCACGGCAGAGCAGCTGGTGGGATGGGGGAATTTTTTTTTCTTGTTTTCCTTCTTTCGTCTGTCACAGCGGGTAGCTGCCCGCTGTTTGCTGCGAGCGACGGGCTACTGCTCGCTAGGAGCGGGCTGCTACTCGCTGGCAACAGCGGGCTGCTGCTCACTGCTTGCTCGCTGTGGACTGCGAGCAGCAACAGCTACTGCGGGCTGCTGCCGGCAGCTGCTCTCTGCTACTGCTGCTGCAACTGGCTGCTGCTACGGCTCGTTGCTGCGGCTGTTGCAACCTACTATTGCTGTTGTACGCTGCTGTAGCTGCTACTTGCTACCGCTGCTGCTCGCTGCTGCTGCGGGCTGTTGCTGCGGGCTGCTACTGCGGGCTGCTGCGGGTTGTAGCTGCTGCGAGCTGGTGCTGCAAGCTATTGCTATTGCGGGCTGCTGCGAGCTACTGCTGCTGCAAGCAGCTGCTGCTGGCTGCTGCCGCCACTGCTCGCTGTCGTTGCCTGCGGTTGCCACTGCTGCAGACTGCTGTTGCTGTGTGCTGGTGCCAGTCACTGCACCTGGGTCACGTTACAGCATGCGTCGTCACCTGCAGGTGTCGGACGCAACCTGCTGCTCATCTCCTCGCGTCACACGTGGGGTTCAGTTCTGCCGAAAACATTTCGGCAGCATTTCACCACGCCCAGTGGCAGTGGGAAAAAATCTGACGCCGCCACCAAGTGGGTCAATGCTGCCAGAAAAAATCCGGCAGCATTTCCTCTGCACTGGTGCGTATGGGGGTCCGCCGGCGTTGTCTGGCACCGACACGCCAGTCTTCTGTTGCTGCTGCTACACTCTGGCTCTCATACCAAGCTGAAAAACCTAGGCTGTAGGTTGCGGCAGCAGCGTTGTTGATGTAGCGTGCCGGCTTCTCGTTGCTTAAGTCTGCTGCCCCCTCAGTCTGCTGCTCTAGAGTCTAAGTGTGGAAGCTCTGGGTTTGTTACTCATAAACGCACACGCCAGTGTTAGCGCCAGAAAGCAGCTAAAAACTGAAAGTGATTGATTAGGAATGAAGAAACGAGCAACAATGGGAGACCCCTCCAAGTTCTAGCTCCCCCCCACTAGTGTAGAACTTGTTACTCAGCTAACCAGCCAATCAGAAAACAGTCCTAGACCTATTTTCTGGCAGGAAGGGTTTTCTCGGTGAGCCTTGCCAGACGCCCGACAGCCCAAAACCCGGGTGTCGTCCGTTTTGCCTGAAAACTGGACCATACCATAATACCGACGCTGCGAACGCAGTCGTGCGGTTAGAATCAGCTAGAAAAATAGGAGCAAAGAGTTATGGCTGCCCGAACCCAGGCAGTGCCTACGACAGTCACCGATGCCAAACAGGGCCATACAGCAGGAGACATGGACCCTCGGGACTGCATTATGCTGCAGACGCAATGCCACAACCAAACACAGTGCTAGATGCATGCAGACAACATCTGTAGTGGCAGTGACTGCCGGTGGCCCGACCGCCGAGGAGGCCTGCCGATGGAGCTGAGCGCATCGCCGGAGGGACAGGCTCCAACAAACGGTGAGTGGGCCTCAGCGCGTGTCGGCTCCACCGAGCGACACTCCAGCAGCGTCGAGTCTCGCCGTCAGTCATCTGCACGCTGATGTACACAAGCCGGGAGGAAAGAACAGAGTGTGATGAGAGATGCACAAAAACCAACAACACGTACACGCACACGCACACGTACACGCACACGCAAACACACACGCACACACACACGCACACCCACATGCACACGCACACGCATATACACACGCACACGCACACGCATATACACATGCACACGCATACGCACACACACATGCACACACACACGCACACGCACACGCACACGCACACGCACACGCACACGCACACGCACACGCACACGCACACGCACACGCACACGCACACGCACACGCACACGCACACGCACACGCACACGCACACGCACACGCACACGCACACGCACACGCACACGCACACGCACACGCACACGCACACGCACACGCACACGCACACGCACACGCACACGCACACGCACACGCACACGCACACGCACACGCACACGCACACGCACACGCACACGCACACGCACACGCACACGCACACGCACACGCACACGCACACGCACACGCACACGCACACGCACACGCACACGCACACGCACACGCACACGCACACGCACACGCACACGCACACGCACACGCACACGCACACGCACACGCACACGCACACGCACACGCACACGCACACGCACACGCACACGCACACGCACACGCACACGCACACGCACACGCACACGCACACGCACACGCACACGCACACGCACACGCACACGCACACGCACACGCACACGCACACGCACACGCACACGCACACGCACACGCACACGCACACGCACACGCACACACACACACACACACACACACACACACACACACACACACACACATACACACACACACACACACAGACAGACACACACACACATACACACACACAAACACACACATACATACACGTGCGTGCACGCACGTACGTACGCACGCACGCACACATGCGTGTCCGCACACGCACGTACGCATGTACGCACGCACGCACATATGCACGTACGCATGCACGTACACACACACACGCACGCACGTACACACGCATGCACACATACACGCACACACGCACACATGCACACACGCACGCACGCACGCACACACACACGTATGCACGCATGCACACACACACGTACTTAATTGAGAAGATGCGTACAAGCTTCCTAGCGACACAGCCGCTGACTGGGCATCAGTGTCTCGTCAGACGGTGACAACGGTCACAGGTCGTACACACGACGGTTTACACACAGCACAGCGTAGTATGTCGTCAGACTGTGACAGTACAGGTCGACAGGAACGTCACAAATCACAACACTCCCTCATGACCCAATGGTACGCATGTCCATACACGTGCAACACTGAAACGAGTGTAGAAACAGTTGTGATACAGACACAGACACACCCCACACTCAACCACTCTCAGGCAATGGGGGGAAACCCAACAAAATGAATGGCCACCAGAAACTTCCCGCGTACTAGTGCCTTCATCAAGAAGTCCGCATGTTGCATGTCAGTGCCAACCCATATGACGGAGATCATGTGCTGCTCCACCGGATCACATACAAAGTGATGCTCAACTGCAATGTGCTTTGTGCGAGCATGAAAGACACCAGAGTTCCGCATAATGGCACGGGCAATTTGGTTATTGCAACGAAGCACAATGGCAGGTACTGACTGACCCAGCTCAAGGAACAGGTACTGCAGCCATACTACCTCAGCAATCCCTACACCCAGAGCAACATACTCTACCTCTGACGACCTACGTGCAATGTAGCCCTGCTTCCCGCTGCGCCGGGACACAGCGGTACCACCAAGTAGGAACACGTAACCGGTGCGACTGCGTCCATTTGGACTCTGGGCCTAGTCGTTGTCGGTGTAGCCGTCAAGAACCACCAAACACTACCAATGAAAGCAGATTCTGAGGTACAGTGTGGAGACCACGTATCGCACCACTCGCACGGCCGCATGAAGGGCTCCATCGCGTGGAGCCTACAAAAACTATGCAAGGAGGTTAGCGGCGAAGGCGATGTCGGGGCGTGTTGTAGTGGCCAGGTATATTAGAGATCCGATGAGACGGAAGTACAAGGTCACATCCACATTCTCCTTTAGTCGTGTGGGATTGTCCACCATTAGGGCATCCTGCCTGTCAGGTGTGAGAGGTGTGGAGGTCATGGGCACTGCGCCAAAGAGGTCACTGAAGTACTCCCCCATGATGCGTGCGTATCGGGCCTGATGCAGCAGTAGTGTCCGACATCTGTGGTCTTGCATGATCTGCATGCCAAGAAACACCGTTGCAGGACCAAGGTCCTTCATCCTATAGGCATTCTAGGGGACCGCCTTGGCCTCCTTCACGGCGTCCATGGAAGGAGACGCGATGAGAAGATTGTCCACATAGACCAGGATGGTGGTGAACTGTTCAGGCGTCCGTCGGTTAAAGAGAGAGGGATCTACCTTGCTCTGTACATATCCCACACGAGTCAGGGTGCCAATGATCTCCTGGTTCCAACACCTAGGAGACTGCTTGAGGCCATACAAGAACTTACGTAAGCGCTAGACCTTGTCCCCGTCCTCAAAGCCAGGTGGCTGAGCCACGTAAATCTCCTCATCCAGAGAGCCATGGAGGAACACATTGTTGACATACATCTAGTGTAGTTCCTAGTCATGCCGAGCAACTACACCGAACAGAGCACGAGCTGAGGTCATGCGGCCGACAAGGGTAAAGGTGTCAGTGTAATCGATGCCCTCAATCTATGAGTACCCCTTGACGAACAAGCGAGCCTTGTGGCATTCCAGTGAGCCATCCGGCTTCACTCTCTTGCCAAAGACCCGCTTGACCTGAATTGACTTCCTCCCAGGTGGAAGGTCGACTAGCTCGTAAACTCCATGCTCTCGGATGGCGCGAAGCTCATCCTTGCAGGTAGCACGCCAAGCATGAGCATCCTGTGGTGAGAGAGCTTCCCTCAGTGTACCTGGATCAGGCACCATAGAGGGAGAGCTCTGAGTGGCAACTGCACACGCCTCAGTGCTAGGTCTGACGACCACAAGGTGAGCTGCTTCATCACAAGCGATATGAAACTCGCTAGTGAAGCGATCGTGCCCTACGGGGCATGATAGATGTACCTTTGTGTGCTCAGTACAGACACTCAGGCCTAGGGCCTTTGTGCCAGGATCAACACTCGCGATGCTGCGAGTGGAGCGCCTGGGTGCGGGACCTGGCACTCACGGGACTCCGGAGTCCAATGGTCGAAGACGACCGCCGGGCTCACGTGAGTAACCTGGGCTCGAGGGGCTCACCTTAGGCATAGGGAGAGGCACGGCCACAACTAGTGAGGGCTAAGGCCAAGGAGCAGGTGATGCCGTACGAGGAGATGCATGTGTGAGAGACACGGGACTGGGTGTGACAGTAGGAGCACATGAGGTAGGACCACGCATCGAGGTCAGAGTGCTGGTGGACGCAAGTACAAGATCATGGGTGCTTGTGGGGAGCGAGGGAATAGTGGTACAAGCCGGCTGTGCTGGAGATGTCTTTGGGCCGACAGCAATGATCGTTGGATCATCTAGAGCCGGATACTGAGAAGTGGAGGGGGCTCAAACGGACACATCAGCCGGGCGAGAGGTGCTTGCAGGCTCAGACTCCCCCATCCATCGAGAAGCCTTTTATGAAGGAACGTGCATGATAGACAGATACGTGATCGAGATCAGACATTGGTAGGTGAGGGACTCAAAGAAAATCGCGTCGCGGGACTCAACGATGCGACGACAAGCAGGGTCCCAAAAACGCCAGGCCTTCGACCACGAGAGATGCCTACGAAGGCACACAAGCGACCCCGCGGCGAGATCTTGGACCCCTGGAGGTCCTCGGTGTACGACACAGAAGCCAAGGATCCCCAGACACAAGCAAGATGCAGGTCAGCACGATGGCCAAACCAAAGCTCGTACGGTGTAAGGTGGTCCGGAAGGGGACCGTGCAGGAGGCGGTTCCAGACCCACGTCATGTAGGTGAATCCTTCGAAGGCAAAGGACTCTGGGAGACCGCACTCAAACCGCATAGCGCGAACCGCATCCTCCATGGTGTGGTTCCAGCGCTCAGAGACACCGCTCTACAAAGGAGTAGCAGGAGCGGAGACCTGGTGAAAAACCCTATGCTCGGCGAATAAGCTTTCCATCTCACCAAGAAACTCGCCGCCATGATCTGAACAGAAAGTATGCAGTTTTTGGCAAGACTGACACTCGGCCATCACTAGCCAGAGGTGGACCGCGAGAGCGGCATCGCTCTTCGGGCATAGGCTGTAGACCCTCTGCATCCGGGTGAAGTCATTAGTCAGGGTCAGGACGTATCTATACCGATCAGACAGAGACTTGATAGGAAGAGGACCGAGAAGGCCTGAATGGACCAACTCGAGAGGGCGAAGTACGCAAGAGCGGGAGTCAGGGTAGGTACAACGATGCATCTTACCCTGAGCATAGAATAGACAGTCCGTCTTGGGCGGCTTCTCAAAAGAAGCCACATCAAGACCGAGTGTAGACTGTGTCAGAATGAGCTTCGACACAATGTCGAAGCCCACATGACATAGGGGATGATGCAGTAGTTGCTGGTGCTCAGCAGAGAGAATGCTAGTGACAAACACTCGAGTAGGAGGAGATGGGGAGCAAGAAGGAGGAGGAGAAATCCGAGAGACACGATACAGATTATCCACAACAGAGGCACAAAAAACAACACTATGAGTATCAATAGCTATCACAATCATGGAGTCTATAGTGTGCTCCATAGAGTGTCCCATCTGTGTGCATGCACGCACAGAGAGCACCTTTGAAAGATACAGGGGGCCAGATGGACCATCAAAACACACAACCCCAACACCCTGTACTGACAAGGACTGACCAGAGCCTGTGCGGACGGAGCGAACATGCGCAAAAAGACAGAGAACAACGAAGTCACTACGACGACAGGTCATGTGGTGAGTGGCACCAGAATCGATGATCCAAGTGCCACTGGGATCACTACCGGAGGATGTCACTGTAAAACATGCAATGGAGCACTCGGCCTCAGATAGGCGTTGAGCAACAGGTGAGGAGGAACGACGAAGGGCACAGAGTTGCGACTCATGAATCCAATCTGTACTGACAGGCCGATCGTCATCACATGCCAGCTGTGCCCCCCCCACACGAGTCATCACAAACAACGAGAACAGAAAAAAAAACACTCTTTGAACCACCCGGATGTGACAACACACTTGCACCTCCCTGAAAGTAGAGCGCCAGAAGATGACGGAGCTCGGCGATGGTGCGGTCACGCGGGTCTGGGTCGCCATTGCTCACCAGTGAGGAAGCGGGGACTGTTGCAGTCATGGTCCCAGCGTGACTGGAGGCTGTGTTGCTGGACGCCTGAAGACGCTGTGCGTGTGTAGCATGAAGACCGCGAATGATCCGCACCCAATCAAGCTGCTACTGGCACTCGGTGTAGCGATGAGCACCTCCATAGTTGTAGCAGTGAACAGTATGTGCACTGCTACCACCCGAGGACTGCTGCTGCTACTGCAACTGCTGCTGGCCCGAACCACACTTCTTCCTACCCTTCTTCCCTTGTGACGTGGCTACGACACCCTGCATCTGAGCCGGGATAGTCGGGGTGGAAGGGGAAGAGGAGGGTGTGCGGGAGGATGAAGAAGTGGTCTGCAAGAGGGGCTTTGGCGGTGACGTGATGACCGCTGCAGCAAGAGAACTTTCCAGGTAGACCACGGCTGCCTCGCGGGCGGAAGTCACCTCGAGGAAAAGCTGATGCGCCCAAGGGAGGAGCTGAAGTGAGGTGGAGAAGGGCTCGAAAACGACATTGTTGTACCCCAAGAAGATGTTTGCGTGCTCACTACGAACTCCGATCATGAGCGTGCAAAGCGCCCAAAGCTGTGTACCTCCAGAAGTCCCAAGGCGCGTGTAGATGCGCATGGCATGCACTAGTAGTCGGTTGCAGGTTCAGTAGGTCCCTGACGAAGGGAGTAAAAGGCGTGAATGTGAGCCGCGCGGGTGGCGTGCGTCTCTGCAGCAAGCAAGGATAGTGCCAAGTCCGAGCCTCCATGTGGATGAGCACCCGCGCCCGTACCCGTCTCTCCAAGGAAAGGAAGAAAGTCCACAACAGTCTCGCGCGGCATGGCGTAAAGGAGTCCGCACATCGCCCTAGATGCTGTCAACACCTGAGCGCGATCTGTAACCTGGTACGGACTGTGATAGTAGGGCCAGACCCCCTCTGAAGTGGCCCAGACCTGGAAGAGAGTCTCCCAACAGTCAAATCCGTCATCGCTGACATAGCGTGGGATTGGTGTCTCGAAGTCCTTGGGTTGCCGCTCCGTGGGGAGAGCAACCACATGCTGGGAAGAACGAGGGATGGGGAAAACGGATCAGATTGCAGAACTGTCAGTGTTTTTCGAGGATTTGCAACGCTAGTAAAACATGATGTTTCAACCAAAAATTTGGCCAAGTGTTGGTTCTGATGTTATAACTCACAATGTTATACCGTACTACCGCTTAAATTCGTATAGTCATTTATGAAGGAATTTTTTTTTGGTTTATTTCGAGCAGCCGGGTTCAAATTATGTAACACTGGCTACACAGGGACAACCTATCTTTGTTTGGAATTTTCGTTGGAGTCCCGTTCGAGTCCCCCAATCCGTGTTTTCTCGCTAATTCCGACTCGCTCAAATTCGAACGTCCAAACTCGAGCGTCGGAGCATCGCAAAGCCCCGCGCCCCCCCCCCTCCCCCCCCCCCCCC
>SZWC01030031.1:0-25143 GCA_023375785.1 Penium margaritaceum | reverse complement strand
AGTTGCATATCTGCGGCCTGGTTACTCCGTGGTGGCTTCTCCCACAAAATAGCCCTAGCTTGAATTCCTTTGCAGCTGCGTGCCTTGCCGCCCGACGCAAGCACTTGCGGCCACACATCATAGCAGCATTCAAACCATTGAAAGTGAGGGTCGCTCAATATCGGGTTCTCATGCTTGTCCACAGTTCGGAACTCCTTCCAACACTCTTGTTCCAGAAACGGTGCGCCATCCTTCCACCCAGCGCCACTAAGGTTGCGCTTCTCACATAGGTTGCGGTATCCCTTCTTCAGGTTCCCAACACGGTTGCGTAACTGCTCCAGTCCGTAGTGCACCTCGTGCAGGTTCAATGCGCTCCGTGCCCGTTTCAGCCTGTCGTTGAAAGTGATGACAAGGTTCCCCCATACATCGGCAGTCCATCCAGCCGCAGCCCTAGTCTTTGCCGGAAGCTCCGCCAAGACGTCCAGGAGGATGTCGGTGTCAATTTTCAGCTTCCATGCCCTGTCCTGCGCAGTCTTGACGCCACACCCACCTGCTGCTGCCTTCTCCTTAGACTGGGTATCGCTGAGCGAAGAGGGACCTGCGCCAGAGGCGTTCTGCAACTGGAGCGGACGAAGAGCCTTGCAGGGCTCGCGGCGTCCCTGGTACCCCCTCCGCTTGCCTTTCAGGTCAGATTGCGGTGAAGGTGACAATGCGCCACTGCTGCCAGCCGACAACAGACTGCCTTGGGTGCTCCCCTGCTGGCTTTCAGAACGCAGTGGGCCGGCGGGTGCAGAAGCCGCTAGGCGGGGGCCTTGGAACGGGCGACGGCCTTGGCCAGAGGAGGCTTCGGCTGAGGCCATGGCGGGGTTGAGCGCGCTAGGGTTTGGGCGTGCATGGGGGGGGGGGGGGGGGGGGGGGGGGGGGGGTTCGAACCGACGGGGGTCTGAGCGAGGCGAGCTGTCGTTCGGTCAAACGGCGCTCGACCGACAGCTCGCTCTCGGTCGGGGCAGTTGGTTGGGCTCACTGCGCAGGGCATGGCCAGTGTCTGCCCATGCCCTGCGCAGGGGAAGTGACATGGGGGTGAGCCCTCAATCGTTCAGGCGTCGATTTCGCGTATCAAACGGCAAGGATGATGGCGTCCATCGAGATCAATGCTTACCTGCCCGCAAGATGTATGTACATACTCGCAGGTGGAGGGTGTAGGGCGACGAACGTCAAAAATTTGAGTAAAATTGGGTTTCAACGTGCGGAAATCGATGTTTCGACCTAGCAATCCAACCAACCAGCCGCGGGTTGGGAATTTCGACCCAACTCACGTTTTCAGCTGCAACCAGCCTCACCCAAAGACTTCCGGAAATCATGCTAAGTTTTTTTTATGACACGCCCCCGATCGAGTGGACTCGCCCGCCACCGACCTTTTTGGCAGAAAGTGCCACTCAAAGAAGTGAAAGTAAGTCGTCCATTCGCGGACTCAAATGACTGAAGTGGGTCTGCAAAGCTTCAAGGTACTGTTCGGCGGTCAATACTGGAAATCGTCCCTACATGGCTGAGCTTGAGACACTGACCTCTCACAACCCTCCTGGTGACCTTTGTACTGCTCCAGCAGCTCCAAACGTAGGGGGAGGGCCAGAAACAATTTTTCTGAACCTGAGACTGGTCGTGCCAACTCAGCAGCAGATGGACTAAGCTGAAGATGAAAAAACTGACTTCAAGGCCCATGCTAAACCTTGTGGGCCAGTTTCAACGGAAGAATTGCTTTTTTTATGAGGCAACCAGTAATTTTCTAGAACAACTTGAAATCAACCCAGCATTTTCTCTGTTATTGTAACTTGCGTGAAGCAAGTCCAACGGTACCTGAGTTTAGCTCCAAACGAATCCCGGAAGCCTAAAGCCCCCAAAACAAGGAGAGTAACTTTCCCTTCGCTCCTGAAGCCGACATTGACTCCTTTTTCCTTCAAATCTCTCACCAAGAACACCGCTCAGCTCTACATTCTTTTAAACAGCTCGAGGAATTTTTTGGAGATCTCTAGCGGTGAAATGGAGTCACTTTACTAGCGCACCAATTGAGTGGGGGTTTTGGAGTATGCAATTATTGCGCTAGTTTTATGCTCTACAACTTGGGAGTCAATGTAGTGTTCGGCAGACCATACAAGGAGTTACGGATTATTCCGTGATGTTTTGGTTCTTAATCTGCTAGGAGTTCTCCTTGTTAATTGCAAGAGTTTTTCTTGGCATCCAAGCCCTTAGGATGTAAAGGGCTTGGATTGTATTTAGTGTGTAAGCATGCCCACGCGGTAGCACATGCCTGTTATCCACTCCTAGGAAGATGGGGAGCTTCACATTGCACAGTCCTGCCCAGGTACACATGGTAGGATTACCTATTCCTGGCAAGCTTCCATGCACCCAAGGTTGGAGAACAACATCTACTGCATCATCTCCAACATGCACAAGAATCCTTGAATCTACATCAACCTATGCAGCAGAATCAACGATGTAGGAGGATAGCTTCTGAAGGAAGCCACCTGATGAAGAATCTTCACAATGAAGTTGGATGAAGCTTCCCAAAAGCTGACTCTGGCGTCAAGTAACATCACAGAGTTGGGAGAAGCTTCCTGTACAAGGAAGATTCATACCAACAATGCTAAGAGGTGACTTTTGCTACCACACGTGAGGAAGCTTTTCCTCAATGGAGGACAACTTGCCAGGACCACGTGAATATAAGGCACTGGCCCTGACACACCTCAACATCTCCAATATCTTCATAACCTACTGGTCACTAATATCGATGTTAAATATGTATGGAGTCGCATGTTTTTAAATAATTTGCTTTTTTCATAGAATTAAATCAAAGAACCAAAATTTTCAATTATGGTTCATCGAATTTCATAAGGCACTGACGTGTGACAACTCATTCTCCATATCAGGACCGGGACCGACAGCCTACATTGTCGTGTGAAGTGTTATTCCTTTGTTATTCTCACGAGGTATGCTGACAAGTTGCGTCAAGTCTCATGGGTGCGATTCCATGTAAAACATGCATCGCGCTAGCTGGAGCTTGCCCGACAGCATCTACACTATACTGACACGGATGATCCAAGCCGTTGGATCGTTCGTGTCAGTCAGGTTTGGCCCAAACCAAGGCAAGACTGAGTTGCGTCAGTCGGACGTGGACGAACCGACTGCTCGGGCGGGAGGGGGCGGGGGACGCGATCGAAGTTTGGAGTGAGAAGTTTGAAGTCAGGCAAAGCATGCGCATATGACCAGACTTCTTCGCCAAACTGATGGACCAGGTCTTGGGTTTTGACGAATTCAAAAGAATCACCTGACTAATCATACCCGAGGATATTTTGAAGGAGTTTAACAACAAAAACAAATGGTAAATCTGAAAAAAAACTGAATTCACTTAGCAGTAAGGTATCTCAAAACATCGGTGGAGTTCACTCTCCACCTTCAATTCTTGAGTTAAGCGGTACGTTCCACTTGCATAGCATCTTCTTGCTCATCTTCTTGTAGTCAGTCCTACAACAACTGCAACATTTGCAATTCCTTACAGGCCTCGCATTTGTGTCAGACTTCACGACTTAGCACAGGAGCCCCTCTGAACTGGAGACTAGTGGAGACTCCTCCAATTCCCCTATAAGCCTGGTTGTGCCTAATCGCATGGGAGGAGGTTGCAATTATCAACAAATTTCTCAGACACAACAGCCTCGGTACTTCAGGAGCCTCTAACTGTAGCTTCTCTGTCATCAATGTCACCTTGGCTGTTGGAGTGCCTACAAGGGCGCCCAAGCCAAGACTCTGCTGGAGTGCGCTTTGAAGACCACAATAGGACTGGCACTTTCATGTCAGCCTGGGTTGAGGACGCCTGACGACCTGGAGGCCAAAATACCTTGAAGATGGTGGTAGAGCCAAGATCCTTTGCATCAACAACATAGCAAGAATTATCCGGTCTGGGATGCCTGGCAGCTCAGTGCTTTGTACATAGTTGTGTGAAGGCTGATACTCGTACTTTGTATTTTGTACTATAAATCAAGAGATTCATTTCTAAGCTGTGTTCCATTGTTTTCATAGGACTGAGATAGTACATGCTTTCATGTCGAGCACTAAAATATATGTACAAGAAGCAATGAACCTAGACCTTGCTTAAAATAAATCAAACCACTTCCTCTATGCAAAATCTGGCAGGGTGGAGGTGGCGTAGCACAACGATGGTTGCGCAAAATGTGTTACAGGATTACGAGAACAAGATCTTGACCTTCCATCGTCGTGCGACATGTATAATGACTTTGTATGGCATCAAGCCATTCACGGTGCTAAATGGATATCACACCAACATCCAAATTATTCCCTCAGAAGGTCACGCATACGTACCTACAAGGTCCGAAGACATCCAGATCGGGGGCCTCGAGGACAAACATGCCATTGCTTTGCTACTGACATTGTCAATGACCGGTGAGCTACTGATAATCCACCTGCTCTTCATCAAAATATCCCACGTGGACTCCACGTCCTGGCCCTCATTGATGTTGAGTGGAACCTGATGTGTTTCTCCTCCCATTAGGTGGATGATAACACGTCAAAGGAGTGGATTTGCACCATCGACCTCTTCTACAGTCGTACATGTGTGGTGCTGGGGGGTCCACGAAGGCGAGACAGGCTTGTTGCTCATCCTCAACACATGGCATCCGCACGCTTTTTCTTCCTTTTAGTTGTGGCTACAAGACAACTAAACGTTGATACACACCATTTCAATGTGTACACAATTCACATCAAAAGAACAACCTACACATGTGGGAATCATTCGCTCATTAAAAAACATGTTAGAGGAGCTGTTTTTTATGTGGGATGCTGAGCATAGTTATGAGAAGGGGTCGATGCACACTGACATGAAAGAAATCAAAGAGGAGACATGCTCATGGTTCATGGATGCATGGTCATACATCTGCGAGGCAAAGTCCATAGTCAAAAAATACATGGGCTTGCTGCTGCTTTACTCATGTTTTTGATTTGGCATTCAATGGTGATGCTATCTAATGTACCAAAAAGTTGCTTTTCCATGACGAGCCATTTGACGAGAAGAATGTCGTGGCGTAGGTATTCACATGAAATTTGCAAATGTCTTTGCGATATCGTATAATACGGATTAAACTCCAGATCCATGTCCCACAATTGATTGTTTGAATCTCTGAATGTTCAAAACTAGAACGGTTTTCTTTTTTGAGTCATCAAGTTAGTTTTCTGCCACGTAGGCATGTCTTCAAGTATGTTCATACACCCAAACAAAGTAGAAGAGCGACCCAACATTCGTCAAATTTGATAGATCTTAGATTTTGACGAATGCATGTTTATGTTAGTTTTATAGCCCCTTGAATTCAACAAGCAGCCCAAATTTGTGGTCAACAATATTTAACATTGAAATCACCGAACAGGGAGTAGTTCAAAGCTATATGCATGCATGATTTCTCTCTGGATGAATTGAGTGCAACATGGACATTCAAACATCCAAACCTCACTCTACGGGATGCCGTTGGATATTGGCACAAAAGATTATCCCAGTTGGAACTCTTGATTTTTCTCACATTTTTGTATGACATGGGGAGACAAAGAGCAGAGCCTAAGTGTATAGGAAACTGCTGGAATTGCTGCAAAGTAGAAGATGATCTTGGTCTACAAGCTTGTTGTATGTCACTTCCACTTACACAACACCCACTTGGACGGGGACTCTTATACACGTTGGCATCAATCTCACGTATAATGAAGCTACTACAAAACATAAGTGTGAGTTTGACTTGTATCAGATAGCATAGCCTACACCATGCAAGCTATCAAAGGATCATACAGTCGGAGAATCCTCCTAACATCATGTTTTACCCGGTTGAAGTGGACATTATCCTGGATGACCCAAGGGACTACACGAAGGTCCACTTGTCACAAGTGCTAGCTCCGCCTCATCTAGAAGATGGTGAAAAGGTTGTTACACACGGCATCTTGGCCATAGGATGTGATGCATGTGTCAATGGACCGATGGTCGCTGAGCATAGCGCCACCAAGCCGTCAACATCCTCCACATGCTCTAGAAGGTGACTGGCGGGTGGTGCATATGCGACCAACCATTGTCACAAAGCATTTGACGTTGGTAAAAACCTTGCACGATGAGCCTACAATAAAATTATAAACTTTTGCTTGTTCACGATATTGAGATCCGAATTCAAGGCGCAACATATAAAAACAGAAACGGATCCCGTGGATTAACTGGTGTTATTCAACCTTATCCGTCGTCTCCACCAACCTCCATAGTCTCCTCCAACCGAACATCAAGCTGGATGTCTGTCAAAGAACAAACTAAAAATTTCAAGCTCACAGATTCAAACCTTTGTATGTGAGCATATTTGTTGGACTTACCACTGTAGCATGAATGTGGTATAAAAGTTGCATTCAAACTTAGAGGAAGTTGAGCTTTCATGCACAAGCATATCACGGCTGTGATTTTGACGAGGGAGGTGGACTGCATACACAAAAAGGAATAAAGATTATGCTGAACGGTACTACACTCCCTTTCATACACTCATTTGTGGTTACATGTAAGCGTGCTCAATGCAAATCCATACTTCAATCACAATGGTTACAACTGCTAGCAAGTGACCACACCTACACATCCCCGAACTTGAACAAGGATTCCATTGCAACCCTAGATGTCAAACCTCAAGTAACAATTAGTGTCGCCTCAGCCATGGGGCGTGACATGTTGCCCCTAAGAATTCTCCATTATAGAAAGACATAGAGTTGTCAATTATACAACGCTACAACACTAGGGTCCAAGGATGGCCACTACTTCAAGCTCAACCAAACACCCTGTGAATAGGCTAATGCAAAGACAGCCCCCGAGTGGACGAAGAGTGTCCTCAACCCGTGGTACAAGCATCAAGGGAAGGTCACTGGAGGCAAGAAGTGATTTTCTTGTTAGATTCGGTGTGCCCCCATACCAACATGAAGTTTCGCAAGCTCCTCATGACACACAATTCCTAGTTGCGGCTGCGCTTCACTTTATCTCGCTACATGTCCATGGTGTAGCCAGCCGACACAAGGATACAAAGGGTGCTAAAAGAAGGAATGATATCTTGTACAATGAGTAGCATGGCAATGAATTTCATGAAAGCATTAATAGAGGGGGCAGTAGAAAGGTAGACATGGGCTTGACGAATACTTTTAAAGTGGTTGTGATGTGGATTCTAAACTCATAGTTGAAGCTCAAACACAATACATGCATTGTTATGCATGTGATGCCTATGGCTGCGGTCCTTCTATGAGTAGCATGCTCTGTGGAGGTAAAGTTGAAAAGGACTAGACCCAAACATAATGCAATTGAAAGAGCAAGTCCTGGTTGATTCAGAGGACATCATTGTTCATTTGAAGCTTGAAATTGCATGATATTACTTTACATAAAGGATCATTTTTAATTCACGTAAGTATTATTTGCTAAACCACAGTAACGTTTAAGAATCAAACATAAGCAAAGTAAAACAAAAAGAGAATAAAATGAACTCCGATAGAATGTTCTTCTCACTAAACACCTATATAGGAGGATTTTCAAAGGATATCCAACAACAATAGTTTTGCAATAGTAGGAACAATGAAATTGTTATGCTGGGCAGAAGTGAGGTGGTTCACAGTTGAAATCGGGATGTTTCGCGAAATCGGGGGTGTTTTAGAATATTGAGAAGTTCAAAAGTGTACTTGATGTTGTAAGTGACCAAACTTGATGACGTATATACAATGTGTGAGCGTGAGAGAAAAGAGGTTGAGTTGAGCCATTTGGTGTTTCAATGGTTCGCATGACCCGGTGCCGTGTTTTGGTTCGATCGCTCGAGAAGCCCCTCATCGGTTTGACGAGGGGCTTCGAGACCAGTATTGTGATTTGCAAATTTTGTCGAAGTTATACGTCAGAAATTCCTTTGTAGCCTCAAAACATTGAGAATTACCATGAGGAATTTTGGGGAAGTGATCCAGAAATGGTCGGTCAACACACGGATATTCCAGGGTATTCCGGAGGAATGCCCACGGACCGCAAAAAAGCAGTTGGGATGAAGTCGCGATTCAGGACGGGAGCGGCATAGTAAAAAGTAGGCTGTAGTTGGGTATGGGCCTTGTGCATTTCGTCGGCACAACGCTTCCCCTCCTGTTAGCCGCGAAGACCCGGCGCATTACTGTTGCAAGGCCGTGGGCGAGCTCGGTAGTCATCGATGAGATGATCGACGTCCGAGAGTTGGCTGTACGGAACCCAGCTGTTGTGTGCCGTGTCATAGTTCTTCCACGTGACTAGATACCGATCTTCGCCTCCTCGTCATCGGTGATCGAGGATTTCCTCGACTTTGTACTCGTGGTCACCATCCGTGATCATGGGTGGTGGATTAGGTGCCACGCTTCTAGGGAAATCGTTTGCTAGATTGATGTAACGTCAGAGTTATTTGATGTGGAAGACCAGGTGGATTTGCATGTTGTCGGGTAGTCGAAGACTTGCGACGACTGGAGTGCGCATCTCCAAGATGTCAAAAGGCCCTAACCACCAGGGTTTGAGCTTTGAATTGCTTGATCTGCGGATGTTGACGGTCCCAAAGTTGAGAAAAACCTAGTAGCCTGTCTTGAATTCCTCGGTTTTTCGATTCTTATTTGCTTGTTTCTTCGTGGTTGCACTTTTGCAAGGGTTTGACGAGTTTCTTCCCAAATTGCAGAGACGTCTCGCCCATATGTGTCAACGGCGGGGATGTTGCTATCAGACTGCAGCCTAATCGGGGTGCTTGGTTCTCCACCGTAAACCACCTCGAATGGTGCTTTCCCTGTTGCGACACATGTTGTTGGATTGTATCCAAACTCAGCCACTAGCAGCTTGACTGCCCAGTCAGTGCAGTGAGGTTTGCACAGAGTCCAGAGGAGTTGTTCTAGCATGTGGTTGGTTCGCTCGGTTTTTCCATTGGTTTGCGGATGGAACGCCGTTGAAAGTTGAAGTCGACTCCCATACCACTTCATTAAGTCTCGCCAAAATTGGTTGGTGAACCGCGCATCTTGGTCACTCATGATTGATCGTGGAACCCCATGCATCCCAACAATCTCTTCAAGGAACAGTTGTGCTACACCTTTGGCGGTTACATCTGTAGTGGTCAGAATGAAGTGTGCCATCTTCAAGAATCTGTCAACAATGACAAGAATGGCGTCAAACCCTTCTGGTGTGACAGGCAAACCAGTCGCCAAATTCATGGAGATGTCAGCCCACATCTTGTCTGGTATTGGTAGCAATTGTAATAGTCCAAGGGGTTTGGTGCATCAACTTTTATGGCGTTGGCAAAGGTCATAGATTTTGCAAAAGTTTGCGACGCCAACACCCATATTGTCCCACTAGTTGTACTTAGTGAGCCTTTCCAAAGTCTCGTCGACTCCAAAGTGGCCTCCTCGACCCATGTCGTGGCACTCCTCAAGAAGCATGCCCCGTAGTTCCTTGGCATTGGGGATGACGACTTGATTTTTTGCTTTTTGCGCCAATGGGGATCCACAAAGTGGAAATTTGCCGTGTTGTAGGCCCCATGGTCCTCGCAACCATGTGCGAACAACTTTGCCATGTATGGGTTGGCTTAAATCTGTAATGCGTTGACCTTCGTGAGATCAGGCCGGCAGCTCAGCGCGTCCGCTGGATTTGTTTTTCATGGCCGATACTCGATCTCGTAGTCAAAGTTGGACTCAAGGAACTACATCCACCGTGTTTGTCTTCGGCTGAGGTTCGGCTATGTTTTCAGGTACTTGAGGACATGGTGATCCGTTCCAATCACACATTTGCGATAATCAAAATGGTAGCACCGGGTTTTGAAGGTGTGAATTACCGTGAGCATTTCTTTCTCGTGAACAGCGCAGTTGAGCTCTGCCCCATGAAGCTTATGCAACATGTACACAACGGGTTGTTCTCCTCCTCCATTGTCTTGTATGAGAACGACTCCGATTGCACAATCAAAGGCATCCGTGGTCCTAATGTAATCGGGCGTCGGATCTGCCAATCTTTACGTAAAGACATAAAAGCTTCTTGTTTGCTTTCTATCCAATTCCACTCGTAGTATTTGTGGGTGAGATCGGAAAGAGGCCCTGACAGCCGGGCATAATCCTTCACAAACCTTTGCAAAACCCGTGAAAAACCTGTGTGTCGCGTACTGTTGTTTGAGTTGGCAAATCCGCCAACGCGGATGTATTTTTTGGGTCAATGGATGTCCTTCAACCGTCGATAATGTGCCCCGAGAAACTCAACCGAGCGTTGACCAAAGTCACACTTCGAGAGCATCTACAATATGCGGTTGCTTCAATCAATAGATGCAAAGTTGTCCATCAACGGGTTTTTCCCTCCAAATCTTTGGTTTTGTGCTTCAAATCTTGTTTTTTTCACCAGTTGATCAGACACAAAACTATGAGATGCACCTCCCTCAAGTAACGCCAGTAGAGTTTTCGACTCCTGTAACCCCGTGGTTGCACTTTCAGTAGTATCGTAGGCTTCTCATCCTCATTTTCTTTGTCAATTTTTTGGATCTCACGAACCTTTGTATTAAGCAATCGTTGCCGTTTGGGCAAGCAATCATTTGGCACAGGTTTTTAGAGGTATGGTTAATGGGGGCCTTTTTTCTACACTGGTTTCAAGTGCACACGTCTAGTGTGTGATTTTTTCCTATACAGAAAGCTCGACCCCCATCCCATATGGGGGGGTCCAATGCATGGGGCTAGTATATGAGTGCATTGCGCTCATTCTCCACACAAAAGTACACTGATCACGCACGCAATGCGTGATTTCATCCTATATAGAAAACTGGACCCCCACCCTTACACGGGGGTCCAGTACGTGGGGCCAGTGTATCAGGGAAGTGCGCTCGTTCCCCACACAAAGGACACTGATCACACACTCAGGAATGATTCTATCCTCTATGGAAAAGCGGACCTCCTCCCCTATGGGCGGGTCCAGTACGTGGGGCTAGTGTATGAGGGTAGTGCCCTCATTTCACACGCAAAAATACACTGGTCGCGCACTCAATGCGTGATTTTGTCCTCTGTGGAAAACTGGACCTCCTCCACTATGGGGGTGATGGGTCCAGTGCGTGGGGCTAGTGAACGAGGGCAATGCGCTCGTTCCCCACACAAAAATTTACTGATCACACACTCAGTGTGTGATTTTGTCCTGTATGGAAAACTGGACCCCCTTGCCGTATGGGGGGATCCAGTGCGTGGGGCTAGTGTATGAGGGTAGTGTGCTTGCTTCCCACACAAAAATACATTGATCACACACTCAGTGCATGATTTTTTCCTATGTAGAAAACTGGACCTCCTCCCCTACGTGGGGGTCCAGTGCGTGGGACTAGTGCATGAGGGAAGTGTGCTTGTTTCTCACACAAAAGTACACTGATCATGCACTTAGTGTGTGATTTCATCCTACATGGAAAACTAGACTCCCACCCTTATACGGGGGTCTAGTGCGTGGGGCTAGTGTTTGAGTGTACACACACTGATCACACAATTCAGTGCGTGATTTTATCTTATATGGAGAACTAGATCTCCACCCCTATGGGGGGGTCAAGTGCGTGGGGCTAGTGTATGAGGGAAATGTGCCCGTTCCCCACACAAAAGTACACTAATCACGCACTCAGTGCATGATTTTGTCTTATATGAAAAACTGGGCCTCCTCCGCTATTGGGGGTCCAGTGCGTGGGGGCAGTGTATGAGGGCAGTGTGCTTGCTCTCCACACAAAGATACAGTGATCACACACTCAGTGTGTGATTTTTTCCTGTATGGAAAATTGTACCTCCTCGCCTATGTGGGGGTCCAGTGCGTGGGACTAGTGCATGGGGGAAGTGTGCTTGTTTCCCACACAAAAGTACACTGATCACGCACTCGGTGTGTGATTTCATCCTATATGGAAAACTGGACTCCCACCCTTATACGGGGGTCTAGTGCATGGGGCTAGTGTATGAGTGTAGTGTGCTCATTCCCCCCACAAAAGTAAACTGATCACACACTCAGTGCGTGATTTTATCCTGTATGGAGAACTAGATCTCCACCCCTATGGGGGGGTCAATGGCGTGGGGCTAGTGTATGAGGGAAATGTGCCCATTCCCCACACAAAAACACACTGATCACGCACTCAGTGCGTGATTTTGTCCTCTATGGAAAGCTGGACCTCCTCCCCTATGGGGGGTCCAGTTCGTGGGCCTAGTGTATGAGGGCAGTGCGCTCGTTCCCCACACAAAGATACACTGATCACACACTCGTTACGTAATTTTGTCCTAAATGTAAAACTGGACCCCTTCCCCTATGGGGGGGCCCAGGGCGTGGGGCTAGTGTATGAGGGCAGTGCGCTCGTTCCCCACGCAAAAATACAGTGATCACACACTCAGTGTGTGATTTTTTTCTCTCTGGAAAACTGGACCTCCTCCCCTATGGGAGGGTCCAGTGCGTGCGGCTAGTGTATGAGGGCAGTGCACTCGTTCTCCACACAAAAGTACATTGACCACGCACTGAGTGCGTGATTTTGTCCTACAAGGAAAACTGAACCTCCTCCCCTATGGCGGGGTCCAGTGCGTGGGGTGAGTGTATGAGGGAATTCTGCTTGTTCCCCACACAAAAGTACACTTATCATGTACTCAGTGTGTGATTTTGTCATGTATGGAAAGCTGGACTCCCACCCCTCTGGGAGGGTCCAGTGCGTGGGGCTAGTGTATGAGTGTAGTGCGCTCGTTCCCTCCACGAAAACACACTGATCACGCACTCAATGCATGAGTTTATCCTACATGGAAAACTAGATCTCCACCCCTATGCGTGGGGTCCAGTGCGTGGGGCTAGTGTATGAAAGCAATGCGCCTGTTCCCCACACAAAACTACACTGATCACGCACTCAGTGCGTGATTCTTTCCTACATGGAAAACTGGACCTCCTCTCTTATGGGGGGGTCTAGTTTTGGACACTAGTGTATGAGTGAAGTGTGCTCGTACCCCATACACAAGAACACTGATCAGGCACTTTGTGCGTGCTTTTGTCCTCTCTGGAAAACTGGAAACATGCTCTTATGGGGGGGGGGTCCCTATGCGTAGGGCTAGTGTATGAGGGCAGTGCGCTCATTCCCCACACAAAAATACACTGATCACGCACTCAGTGCGTTGCTTTGTCCTGTATGGAAAACTGGACCCCCCTATGGGAGGGGGTCCCGTGCGTGGAGCTAGTGTATGAGGGCAATGCGCTTGTTCCACATACAAAAACACACTGATAGCATACTCACTATGTGATTTTGTTGTATATGGAAAACTACCCCCCCACCTCTATGGGGGGGTCATGTACACGGGGCTAGTGTATGTACATACTCGATGTGTACATACACAATTTGAGTACAATGGAACTTAAGTGCCCTTACCTAGTGCAAGGGCACTACTAGAACTCACTTGAGACCCAGTGCGTTATTGGCCTGCCATCAACCATGTATGGGTTTTTATTGCAAGGGCAGGAGTTTTGCCGTCTACTCCTGCCCACGGCCGTTTCTAGATACCTCTCCTCCTTTTTGCTTTTCCTATTGCTGCCCCCCCCCCCCTTCTGGTTTCACCTAGGGTAGTTTCTCGCAATGTCCCCTATCTGTCCACAGCTATAGCAGGTCCGTTGATCTTGTTTTTGCTCAATGGCGTCGACTTCCATCGTGTTCGAGTTCTCCAAGTTCTGAAACCGATGCCCGCTCCTCTACTACGGTTGATGTTTTGGGCACCCGCCGTAGGGTTCATTGAATTCAGAGTTGAAACATGTGGAGTCGATACGTTCAGCGTCTGCAATGATATACGCCAAACCGTTAGTGATGTCGTAGATCGCGAGTGCTCTTCAGATATCATGTTTGAGGCCGTTGTTGTAGTGGAAACATAGCTCATCCTATGCGAGGCTGCTATCGGTGATGATGTCGCAAAAACGCCGCGTGTACTTCGAGACACTACACAGTTGCTTCAGTCGTTGTAGCCGATAGCAAACCTTTGTTTAGCTTGCCAAAGCGAGCGATGAGTGCCTGGGTGAACTCCTGCTAGTTGGACAGAGGAGTTACTGATAACTTCCAAGTTGGGTAAACCCGCCCGAAAGATAGTACGCCTGGTGCCAACGATGCGGTAGCCGTTGGATCAACGCCTTCGACTGCCTGCTGCCGTTGGATGGCCATGAGACTGGCCCACTAGCTTAAACCCGTGCCTCGCAAAAGTGAGGCTAAGAGGTTCAGCTTCTGTTCATTGGAGTGAATCCCAACAACAGTGAATAACACCTCCAAACTCGTCAGAAAAATCTTGACCGTCGGTCCCTTGGAGCTTGCTAGATGGAACGACTCACCAAGCCCTAGACAAATCCAGGCTCCGCCGATGTGAAGTCAATCGGTGAAGACTGCCTCTCGTGCTTTTTAGTCACGGATTTCGGCAACGTACTGCTCCAGTTGTTCGACGTGTGTACGTTGAAACGCTGCCATTTGCGCTTGCCGGCCATAAAGCCTCGTGATACCGTCGCGTGTCGACGTTTGAGTTTTATTGGTCTATGGTGCAGGTGGAACTGGCATGTAATGTATGCCAAGCTCCAGGTTGGTTGCGCCTTTTGAGGTGCCATCCATCATGAGATCATCTCCCTCGATAAGGCTGAAGGTCCTTTGTGGGGTGTTGTTGGTCATCACCATTGTCTTTGTCGATTACGGCTGTTGTCGCCGGGTGCGCTCGCTCCGTGCACCGACTTTGTTGCAAGGTCTACGAATTCCTTGTCGGTGGAGATGGGCTTGAAGACACGTGCGAGTCTTGCGTCAATGTCAAAATAAACTCGTATCGCGCCTGGGCCGAGGAGCCTTGATACAAAATGTTACGTTGGGCGGAAGTGAGGTGGTTCACGGCTTAAATTGGGACATGTCACTTTTCGCGAGAACGAAGGTATTTGAGCATATTCAGACACGGAAAGTGTACTTGTTGTTGTAAGTGCCAAAACTCAACGACGTGTATACAATGGGTGAGTGCGAGAGAAAGGAGGCTGGGTCAAGCCATTTCGTCTTTTGACGGTTTGCGTGACGGTGTGCGGCGTTTTGGTTCGATCGCTTGAGAAGGCCCTTGTCGGTTCGACGGGGGGCTCTGAGATTGATGTTATTGTTTGCAAAGTTTGTTGAAGTTGTGCGTCGGAACCTCTTCTATAGCCTCGAAACATTGAGAATCACCATGCGTAGGTTCTGGCGAGTTCAGGAAGTGACCGGAAAATCGTCGGTTTGCGTGCGGATTTTCCGGGGTATTCCGGAGGAATGCCCTTGGTGTGCAAAAAAGTGGTCACGATGAATTCTCGATATAGGACGGGAGGGGCGTAGTACAAAATAGGCCGCCGCTGGGTTTGGGCCTTGTGTATGTCGTCGGCATGATACAACCCCCCTTTAGCAAGCCCTTGACCAAAAATGAACCGTCACATTTATAATTTGGGGGGGATTCCTTTTCACCCACCATCTGAAAACGTTCTGTATAGGTTACCCACGGTTGAGAACTTCATTTACGTATTGTCCAGTTGTGGGAGAAGATGCCTACTATCCCCACTTTTTGGCAGGTCCCTTCCGTTCTCCCAGCACTTTTTATTCGGTGACCAAAATGTCCAAAATTAAAAAAGGCTGCTCAAATTACCCACCTTTTTAGGGCTGACTCCGATACCCACTTTTCTGCGTAGCAGGTGGCAGGGCCGCAGAGCGCGAAAACAGCATAATGGGTCCCTAGTAGGAGAATTGTCTGCATCGTGGAAGGCTATGTGTCCCAACGGTTACGTGGCATGCCACCATGTCAGGCCTCTACCGTGTACCAGAGGACCACTCGTACGCCTCGACGACGTATTCCAACGTACCTACAGTTGCGACCAAGCATGAGCTGACGCGACGAACTGACGCCGTTGATGCGCTGTCGTATGAAGTTGTGGTTCACGTGTTATGGGCGAATCATTCCCCCGAAACAGTCTCTTCGCAACCGTCACGTATGCGCGGTGCACACGGTAACGAACACTTATGGCAGTGAAGGATTCACCTCACGAACCGGTACAATGTACCATTTTGCAAGGTTCTTCGGCGTACTGAATAGTGCATAACATCGCACTACACACAATGCATTCTTGTTCACTTAGCGACGCCTCTTCCATTGGGTCAACAAATCAATCTTGGCTCCGAAGGCATGTCATCCGAGGGGCGCATGAACTACAGAGAAGGTCGAGGATGGAGTACTGGACATTATGTGGATCCCTTTGCTGCACACCGAGCATGGGTCGCAATCAAGAAAACATGGGACCGCAAAGAGGCACGTACGAGGTACGTACGTGGCCACCATCCGCCAAACACCACATGGTCCCCGACACCTGAAGCCATGGCACAGACCCTCGAATGGCCATTGTCCAGTGTGAGACCATCAAACTGCCCAGACGTATGGGAGCCATGGATCGCATCCGATCCTAACTGTCCATGCGGATGCAACCGCTCGTAGACCTCGTACAAATACGGAGTTGGAAATCGTCATTAGCCATCTCCAATCACCATGGTTACCGTAGTAGACATGGGTCGACCGTCCTATACACATGACGACACCGAGCCCAGTGACGTTATGGATGTGCGTACGCATTTCTACACCGAGCGTACGTACACATGGGCAACTGTGTTGAGGATGTACCGATGGGATGAAGTTGGCGCATGGGGCAGCGAACCTACCACACCCAGCAGGCCACATCTCACGCCCCAGCAAGTGAAGGAGGCATGGGCTACGATGAAGGCTCGCTGGGACACGCTCGTTGCAACGGAGGTCCAACCGACCTGGGTGGAGGACCCATGCAAACCAGAGACCATGTGCTGGATACTGGGTGTTTGCATGCTAACTCCTCGTCCACAAAACACCCCATGGCAGTGGATGCCTTGGACTTGATACTGTCGGTGGATGCTCTAGACTAGTTTGCAACTTTTGTTCATGAATATACCCAGTGTTCTCTTCTCCGCGTACCGTTTACAGAATGCGTTGACTGCTTGTATGATGTGATCAATGTTTGCTTGTATATTGATAGCACCATTGACCCTAACATTATCATAAACTAACTTGAAGAAAACACTTCTGGCAGAAGACCTGCACCACATGTGACAGTGGGTAGTTCGAACATTTTTTCTGAATGCTGCAAGCATACCCAGTGTCATCTACTTGCACTCTATTTTTTCCTCTGTAAATAAGACTTAAGTATTGTTTCCACATCAAAGTACTCCTGTTCAAGACACATTGCAACGAACCACTCTTACCCCTTCATTTTATACACTAATGAACAGGATAAAACATTGCTTCCTAAGATTTTCCCATGCAAATGAACACACCTGGTCAGAACAGACCAGTTCCAAACACATTTCAACAAACCATTCTTACTTCTTCTACTAGTGCACTAATTCACTGCTTACAATGATGCTTCCTAAGGTTTGCCTATGCGAATGAATAGACCAATGATCACAGTTGTCATGAACACAACAATGCAATACCTAAGGGCAAGCTATTCAGGAATGTGAGATGTTTCACTCAAAAGAAAAGTGGGGTCAAATAGCCATGGCTAATCCAGACCAGCACCAACAGAGGGAGACTACGCACATACGAAATGACTTCGCATGCCACACACTGTGTCCCCCGAAAACTCACACACAACATCAAAGTATTCATCCCCAAAGGGTGATGCACACTGCCCACTACAGGGATTGGCCACTTGCAATGTGGCCCCTGCCTCATCACCATTGTGCAAGCTAAGTGTGCTAAGCAACAGTCTTGTCTTCACGAATGCATTATCACCAACTGCTTGTCACTCTTCTCGGGGCTTTGCACGTCTCCTCCACAACATCGTTTCCTTGTGCTCCTCACAGTCCCACCGATGGAGGCCACTGGTATAACCTGCAATAGCAAAGCAACCATAGGTTAGAAATGTTGTACATCCAGAATGAAATGATGAAAACATGCATACAGAGAAAACTCAACTTAAGACTTACCATGGCAAATGAGCAGAGGACCATTATGCACGGCGACGCCGCTTGTGATGTGCATCGTCCTCATCAGACATGCAGGAGGAAGACTCCCACTCATCCTCGTCCCCACTACCCGAGGACAGGGACTCTTCTTCTTCTAAGTCCGTGTCAGTGCAGTCACCTGACTCAGAGCTTTCATACCAAGAGGACTCACTGGAGGCATCTGCATCATCAGGATTGTCCACCTGTGACGTAATGATAAGAATGCCCTCTGCACCATCCGCTTCCCCACGCCGAGTACCATTGCCTGCAACTATGTCTGCACCCACTGCCACCCCCCCCTACACCAAGAGAAGCACCATTATCTTCGCTCTACGGTCCTCCCGTGGACCTGCTGTATGCTCCCCTGGCACTTCCTACACGGCGTGAAGCACGACATCTTACACCTCCATTGCAACAGCTAGCACAGTTGTCAACACGCTAGCTGCACCACCATCACCCCCATTCCCACCGTCAGCAGCTCCACGTACCAGCTCTGTTCCACCGTCCGCACCACCCTGCACACCTTGCCCTTCACTGCTTGTACCGGGAGCACCAGGAGCGGCCCCAGCCTGTCGCGCCTCACCTGCACTTCCACCACTGCCGCCCTCAACGCCTTCAGCTCCACTGCCCGCGCCCACAGTATGACCATCTGCTGCCGGTGCCACGGTACTGGCGACAAGCTCCACTACTGTACTCTCTCTCTATCCTCGGCACTGGCTGCCAGCTCTCTCACGCGTGCGGCAGCGATTGTTGCTGGAGATTGTGCCGGTGCGTTGCTGCACTTCCGGGGCGGGTGTCCCCTTTTTCCCCATTTGGTGCAGATACGGTCGAGCTTGTGACGAGTCTCCCTGTCCATGAGCTTGGAGCGTGGACGCCCACGAGAGTGCCTCACACCCGGCTAGCCCAACCCACGCATGGTGTACTGTATTTTGCGCAGGTTGATCCCCAGCATGGGAGTCCGGTATGTACGTTGCCAGGCCATCTGGGACAGATGCATGTCGGTGTAAAGGCCCGGGTTCACGCCTTCATCCAGCATCAACGCTACGGTGTGCTCGCAGAAGTACCCATAATCCGCCCACTGCTTGCATGAGCATGACTTTGCGTTCACATCGAATTCACGGCCCGCCAGGCTCCTGGGGCCGATGACGGTGCCCATCAGCCCGCCGTGGAGCATGACACGGTAGTCCTTGGCGTGTTCCGTGTAGTGTTGTATCTTGGAATCCACGACGGGCGCATAACGGCTCTCATAGTCGTGCGATGCATGGCGGCGCTCCATGAAAAGTCCCAGCACAAAAGGGTAGATTTGTGCGAAGCAGTGGAAAGGGTACAGGTGGCGTATGTCCATCAGGCGGGCCTTCAAGGACTCCATCACATTCGACGTCATGTGCCCACCATGAGGCACAGGGCCCTTCAGTCGTGTCCACTGCTCCAAAGGCAGCCCTGGGTTGTCATCTCCGCCGAATAGGTATGTGTAGGCCTTGTCGGACGTCCAACCGAGCTCGTCCCGCGCGCGGTCGAACTCGTTCTGTGTGAAAGCAGAAGACATTCGCCACATGAGGTCAGCTGCTGATGAGCCCGCCTCATACTTGACGTTCTCCCGCAGGTGCTGACTGTAGTATGTGTGGACAACTCCTTGTAATTGGCGCTTCACGACGGCGATGAGTCCGACGTCTCTGTCGCTCATGACTGCGATCCCGTTGTGCCATGTCGTCGAATACGCCTCTGCCACCCGCTGACAGATACAGTCCCAGTTGTCCTTGTCTTCTTATGGGCATATGGCCCACGCCATTGGCACTGCGTGGTTGTTGGCGTCCCACAACTGTGCCAGCATCGGTTCTTGCTTGAAATCGTTTTTTTAAAACGTGCCGTCCATTGTCGGCAACCGCACATGCGACCATCCATTTCTGCAGGCACCGGGGGCCACAAAGGCCCGTCGGAAGAGATGGTGCTGGTCCTGCTCTGCGGCAGCAATGGTGGATGGGTCAACCCTCTTCAACTGCATGCATGAATCATGTAAACAGAGCCACACACATCTAGGGTTGGCACTTATGCAGAAACCACCATCAACAGCATACAAGAAGCCAAGGACGACAGCAAGTTACTTACTACGGTGATGTATGCACGGAACAGACCCCACAACTGGCTTTTCTTGCCCATGAGATTCGTCGGGGCCTTCTTCTCCGCGTAGTGAATGGCGTGGTAGGCAGACCTCTCGTCGGTGCGTGCTTCCACGATCTGGCGGAAGGCCTTGGAGGTGGTGCATGGCTCCTTGTTGACAGTGCTCTCGATGTGGTGTAACACCCACGCTGCTTTGCGCGAGGGGTCTCCCTTTGTGCCCGTGCGGTTGCACTTGTGGCCCTCTTTAAAAAACATGACCTTCACGTTGTTCATTTTCTGTTGCCTTAGCGCCTTCAGCTGCCACACGCATCCCAAATGCCTCCACTATGCACAACGAGCTTCAAGCCGCGACGGCTCACTCTAGATGAACTTCACCCCCATGTGTTCGGCGACGGCGTAGTCATGGAACGCCTCACGGCAGGCGTCCATTTTCCGGAAAGCAGAGCCTCCCGGAAAATTAACAGGAGACTCCGGTCGAGCACGCTTCCTGGGCTTAGTGCCCTTATTCTGGGCAGCAGAGACCGCGGTCTCTGTCAGGGGGGGGGGTGTGCTCGTCATCTGAAGATCCTGCAAGCATAAGCATTGGTCAGCATGCTAAATGATCGTACTAGTAGGGGGGTGTGACAAGGAAGGTACAAATACAGAGAGATGGACCGTACTTGGTTGCACAAGCAAAGCTATCCCAGTCAAGAGTGACGCCATGGCGACTTGTGCGATGTAACCCACCCGCGGCTGGAGGACGGAACGGCCTGACGCAGGAGCCTTCGTTCAGCCTCATGACAGAGTGCTCTCCACGCTTTGGGGAGCGTGGAGTTAAGCGTTCTTTGCCTTGGACGTGCTCCACCCAGCACGCCTCCTCAAAGTCGTCAAAGAGAAAACCGGTCGTGTAGCCTTGGGATTCACAACATTCCTCCTCCTCGTCGGAGCTGCCGACGGGGGGTTTCGAAGGAACGTAAAACTTGAAAAGCGGTGGATCCATAAGACCCCCAGTGGGTATGGCATGCAGATGCATGCACGCTAATATGGATTGTACCCACCAAACGGCCACTTTCGTGCCTATGATACCCACTTACCAGAGCTTAGGGCGAGCACGAAAGCCATGGTGAGCGGGTTCGCCTCGGAACAACAGGGCTCCAACGGGAAACGGCATTTTTCCCATGGCGTGCAGGTGGCGCGAACGGAGGACAACCGGGAAAACCGACGTACATGATCACATGCAGCATGATGAAACGAGGGACATCATGTCCCATGGTGCTCCTAACGATCACCCTTGTCAGGAGCTACAAAAGTTGGGCCGGTTCGCAGGCTGTCGCATCACACACCCATTATGCGCCAACGTGGCTTACATCTAGCATTCTGTAGCATCCTTAACGGATGCATGGGCTCGGAACCCCGGATGTGCCAGTCGTCTGCCAATATCTGCCAACGTGGCGCACGTGTACCTAAACTTATCGTCGTCATGGTTAAGAGTGAGGGCCTCTTTCCAATTCAAAAGATGGTACTTCTCTTACGTGCAACATCGTCAGGTGTACAACAGGTGGCAATGACGACAACGACTAGTAGTTTTATAAAGATGACAACCTCTCGAGAAAAAACCATACCCCTCACATTTTGGAGGAACATTCGGTGACACGATTGTAGCATTTTACGACGACACAAGACCCTTGACTTTGATGACACCGATAGACGCGCGTAAACACATGAATTGTAAGGTGTCAGTCGCCTCACATTTGCACGCAACTCGCACTAGAACGAAAAGTAGAACAAATCCATAGAAATCCAAAATATTGTGACCACAATGTCCACGCATGTTAGAATCATACACAAAATACCGGTATTGTAGTCATATTTCCTCACGAGTGGGTACCGCATTCACGGTTACTTGCTATTCGCACTTTGTGGACAATGCGGTCACCAGTTTAAAAGAGTGGGTATTGTATTCGTCTTTTGTACAATGTGGGTATTTGGGAATTATGACGCTCAAAAGGTGGGTATAAGGGTTTTAATCTGTTATAAATTCTACAGTCATTATATGTTATCAACGGTACATGCCAAAACTCAGTTACCACATGTGTGTCAAATGACTTTCTAAAACACTAAAACAACCATGCATGCTTTAAAATGATGTAATCAAACTTGTCGCTCTTATTGAATTTATTACTATATCTTGAATTTCATCTAGAAAAGAAGCAAAGTGATACATAGATATACCATTATCTTGTATTGGAACCAAACATTTAAAACGTTATAAGACATCTTGACTTTTCATTCTCTTATATCATTTGTATAGAGTATATTTTACAGCACTATGGTCGTGAGGCTTCAAATTCAAAACTAACCAATTATTTTGGTTTTGGGACCGACCCTCGAATCTATTCTGGTTCACTCACCACCAGGGGGAATTTTTTCCGAAACCTGTTTCCAATAGATGCTCGCCACCCAAAAAATTATGGATGGATGGGTTCACGGTCAATGCAACAGAAGCGTTTGCTTTGCATCCTTAGGTAGTCTGGATGAAACTAACGGGGGCCAGGTTCAATCCCCGGGCTTGTTTTGGTGTTTTAGTGACCCTCCCTTCCCCACTCGTTACGACCACGGGAAAAAAAAACAAGAGGCTGGTGTTGCACGCAAAGCGTGAATAGGGTTACATAGTAACCGAGCAAAATAATTTATGCTAGTTTCGGAACAATTCCCTTTTACCCAACATTTGAGTGTTGGCCTACCCAAACACCCACTTTTTTTCAACATTGACCACTATACCCACAAAGGGTGAATAGTGACTAACCCTGAACGCCATGCCCGCCATTTGAGAAAGCATGCACATAAGACCGGGTATTTCAGTCACATGTTCTCACCGAGTGGGGATAACATACATATTTTTTACAATTTACGAAAATCGCTTCTTTTTTATTTCTTTGCATTTTGAGGCGTCATTTTTTGTGCATTCATAGGAACCTCCTTCAATTTATTCTGATATGGTTGACTTTTGCTCGTGATTTTGGCAGGGGGCTTTTTCTGCAAGTTTGTCAGATGTCGTGTTCATAAAATGACGACTTTGCGTCGTTGCGTCTTTCCACAATCAAACTTGCTAGAATATGGTCGCGCGACCGGTATTTCTGCCACCGAATGGACGTTGGCAGAATCGGTCGTGCGACCAATGTAGAGTACAAGGGGAAGGGGGTGGGGGGGAAGGAGGGGAGGGAGGGGGGAAGGGTTGGGCCGGCCCTCTTCCCCGTGAATGCGGAGGATAGGCCGGAGGCCACTGCTTGCCACGGCGAGGGCTCGCTGACGGCCAACAACTTGCCGACGGCCAGCAGCACGCCGACGGCTAGCAACTTGCCGACGGCCAGCAGCTCATCAACGGCCAGCAGCTGCCCGTCGAGTAGCTCGCTAGCCGTCGGAAAGCAAGATATTCGCCAACGGCCAGCATGCTGCTGGCCGACGGCATGCAGCTGGCCGACGGCCAGCGATTATGAAGAGACGAATCTCCAACGACGCAAGGGCGAGGGCTCAAGGCCAATGGCCTCGAGCCCTCGACCTCGCATCCCCCCCTCATCATTGATTGTGAGCAATGACAAGGGGAGAAAGTGAGATGATACATGCAGGAGAGATGCGGGTGGGAGAGAGAAACTAGCGAGGAGTGGCTGGCAGCGACTGGGGGTCCATTTGAAAATATTCACGACATGTACGGGATGGACGTGTTGCGCACAAAAGTGGGTATCCGATTCATATGGTTACAAGTGGGTAATGGGTGCAAGTTTTTTCAATCTTTTTGAAAAGAGCAAAAAGTGGGGAATCCAGTCTGCGATTCCCAAATGGTGGGTAACATGCGTATAACTTTTTCAAAAGGTGGGTAAAAAGGAATCCCCCCGATTAGTTTCTCTTACGAGGCTATATAATTGCCCGCAAACTGGGTCACATAAAGGAAGGTCTGCCGTGAGACTTTACCTCGTCTGTGGAAGCCAGATCTTATTGTAAATGGACTGCCAAAGTGTCACCTGCATGGGCAAACTTTATAGTTCGCCCATGTCTGCTCTTAAACACTGTGTGTGGTTTGGGTGAACTCTTCCTCGATTTCTTCAAGCTAAGCTCAATTTGTTCGAGCTTGTGTGGGTTCAAAAACTTAAAAAAAACAAAACCGAAAATTGAACGAATGCGCTTGATGTTACAATATTATGTATAATAAATAACCAACATATTGAAGAAGAACCTCAAAAGGCATTTCTTTTTTTATGAATATGGTTTTAACTTGTGATGGATTTACTTACATGGGATTGTTTTGTTCTTGCACTGTGAACATGCTAGTTTCACACATGTATTGTGATCTTCACAACAAAACCATACATGAAAAATTTGGATGACTTTTGAGTTTGTCCTTATGTTATGAAAAACAATATGATGTAATTATAGGAATAATTTCATTATTTTTATTCGTCTATGACGATGGTTTAATTTATTTTCTTTCAATTCCATTTTCACATTGTTTGAACCCAGGTTCACGAGTCTCAAGAGTTGGCCATGACGACCAATTCCGTGAAGGAATTCTGCTCGCAGATGGATTGAAGGGGTTGGACCCAACCTAATGTATAGTCCATACCCATATGTCCTGGCGTCAGACTTGTCATCCCGTACTATCCAGGGTCTATCCGGACATCAAGGTCGATGTCCGTGATTTTTTTCTTCTGGGCCGACCCCCATTGTGCGTTTGCGGACGTGGAGGGGGCATACTGTCCTACAAAGTTTTGCATCCTGATTGGTGGATATATCAGAAAAATGACTGATCCACCAATCACGATTTTCTTGCAACATCTTTTGGATACAAATCGATTGTAACAGGTTACTGTATAATCCAAAAAAGAGGGCTGGTGTGTTGGTGTAACGGGCGTGTCTCCAGCTCCTGCTCTGAAGTCGTCGTCGGAGTTCGCAGAATGGCGTTCTCAGTCCGCGTCAGGGGTTTACCCCCTTCGCAAGACTGAGGGGCAATCGTCATCAACGACCC